>QZGG01001164.1:0-77519 GCA_006409495.1 Sedum album
ATTGGAAATCTGTTGAAGACAGACCGGAGAATGCAACTGACGATGTTCCAGCAGAGATACCTAAGCCGCGATTCAAAAGAACCAAGACG
The DNA here is from genome assembly GCA_006409495.1 of Sedum album. NCBI lineage: Eukaryota > Viridiplantae > Streptophyta > Magnoliopsida > Saxifragales > Crassulaceae > Sedum > Sedum album. Next base: position 90 of record QZGG01001164.1, read on the forward strand.
ATTGCTCAAAAAGGGTAATCCGAAAAATCAGTGCTAGAAGCGACACGACCACTGCTGATTCAACTCAAAAGAGGTAAATCTTGAATCAAACACTCAGAATTTGAATAATCCTACTGAAATAGAAAAGAGGGTAGCTAAGGAAAGTGAGACCATTCAAGATCTGGTGAACAAGGTAGGGTTGAAAAGAAAAGTTGCTAAGAAAAGTAAGGTTTGGCGATAATGAAATGCATGCAGATAAAGAAGATAACGTTCTGTTAGCTGCACGGAAAAAGACTGATGATAATGTGGGTTCTACAAGAGGAAGAACTGTGCAGGATGAGATTCAACCAGGTGTGGAGGAAAGAGAGATGGATAGTGAAAAGACTCAGACAGACATAAATTGAGGCGCATGGACAAACAAATCAAGAAGAAGAGGAGGTAGAACAGAATGTAGAAATTGGTGTGAATAAAATGTGCCTGAGGAACAGGAGGTGGTTGTTACCGTGGAAAGAATGGCTCAAAAGAAAGGGGGAGCAGCAACCACAGTAGCAGATCGAGTAGCAAAAAGAAAAGAGGGAAAGGTACTCAGCCTACTGTTCCAGAGTTGGTGGAGCAGATTGCGCGAGAAAAGGAAAGGGCTCTAGAAGAGTCCTCTGATGATTCTTCAGAAGAGAATCAAGAGGAGTATGTAGTGTCAAAGAACCAAAGCTGGAGAAGAAACAGGAAAAGCTCAGGAAAAAGGCAAAGAGGTGGACAGACCAGTTGTTAGATATCAGACTTGGTTTTGTAGCACTAAGGCTGCAAATCGATGGGAAATTGTCAAAGAGAGGAAAGTGATACAAGAGAAAGTAGTATCTGCCAAAAAGTTTGAAGTACCAGAAGTTGTGTCTGCTATCAAAGGGTCTGGGATGTTAGGCACTGTGACAAAGCCAAAGGCTTATGATGAGCTCATTGTCAGAGAGCTAGTAGGAAATATTCTAAGCACATTTGGAATGCAAGGAAATCCTGAGTTTGGATTTTGACAGTCAGGCAGCAGAAGGTACAAATTACTCCTCAATAATTAATGAGTACTTCAATATCTCAGAGGGGAGAAGATCTTGATGAGCTAGATCTGATGGAGTAGTTAAGAGTTAACTGGAGGAACTATTAGAGAATGGAGAGGGAGCACGTTGAGATCCAGGTACCTTACTACAAATACTCTGTTGCATGGTATTTGTTTGAGAAATTGGATCCTGGGTTGCATAGGACTACCTTAAGCAAGCAGGTAGGTAGACTGGTGTATGCAATAGGCAAAGGGATGAAATTAATTTTGGACAGTTGGTATTTGATCAGTTGGCTGGGCATGCTAAGTCTAATTTGATGAATTATCCAATTGCTTGTCCCTCTATGATCTATGATATCATTACAACTCAGTGTCCAAGGCTAAAAGATCATGCTGACAACATGACTAGTGAGCCAAGTTTGTTTGGGACTAATTGGAAGTTGTTTACTGGAAAGCACAAAGTAGATGTATCTATTCCTGGAGCAGTAAGGGGTGCATTGGAGAAAAACAATGTAATTCCTTCAGTTGAAACTGAGAAGGAAGAATTGACAGGCAGCTTGAGAGCTCAAGTAATTCAGAGGCTCAAAAATACTGAAAAGAACTGGATCCAGATTATGAATAAGGCAAAGGCAGAACTGAATCAGACCAGGCTTTTACTAAGGGAGATTGAGTATCCTGTGGTGGATTTATCAGATGAAGAAGGAAACAGTGATGATGAAGAGAAGGTGCCTACATAGGCTCTTACATAAGCAATCCAGGGGGAGTAAAAGCTTTTGATAAAGTCAGAAGACCCTTGCCAAATTGTGGCAAAAAGGGGGAGAAGTCCTGTGTTTTGCATTGTGTCAGACTTGGACCTTGACCTTGTGTTTTTGACATTTTATTTTTGTGTTTTGACATTATGACTAGTTATTTGTTTTGGTATCTGTTGAAGTTGGTGGCTTCAGAAGTGAAGCATATCTGAGGCAGAAGATAGAATTGTCAACAGATTTCAACAGTCAGAAGTTTTGCCAACAAATTGCCAAGGGGGAGATTGAGAGTTCAATGGGAAAATGAACTCAGTTTGTGGCACATTTGTTAGCAAACAGGTCAAGCTGCTGAAGCAACAGATCAAGCTGCTGAAGCAAGAGGTGAAGCAGGTGTTATACAGTCTGAATGAACAGCGACGTTCAGACTACAACGTAATGGCGAGTCATAATGCCAAAGACGGAAAGATCGAGATATTGTTGCAATATGTTAGTTATATTAGAATTCGATCAAAATTAGGAAAACAATTAGAATTAGGAAGTTTCCAAAATTAGGAAGTTTCTAAATCTAAAGTTGATAAGAAATAGGAAATCTGAAGTCGATTAGAATTAGTAAGTTTCTATCTTTATCATTGATAGAACACTATAAATTCAGAAGACAAAGAGCTGATCGAATAGTGACTTTCTGGGTAGAAAATTGAGAGAGCAGAAGTATTGAGAAAGTCTACGTACGAACTAAGGATATTGAGCTAATTGCACGGACAGGTGCGCTGAAGAAGCTTACTGCAATTCATAGGTGATTCGCTGTCTCCTAGGAGTTGATCTTTGATATACATTCAGAGAGAGGAGAGGATCGTTCACTTGACGAACAAGAGATCAGTGGAGTTCTGATCTAGTGGATAGCTGATAGGTAGTCAGTACTCTTGGACTGAGGTTTCCACGAGTTGTTTCATTAAGAGTTTCTTTGAGAAAGTCAATTTGGTGTAATTGTACTTGAACTTATTAGTGAAACGTTTCCATCGGGCTTTGGAGTAAGCCCCCCAGACTAAGCCTTAAAGGAGCCGAACTGGGTTAACAAGTCTTGTGTCTTTTAATTTACTGTTAGTTAATATTTGCACAAGCTTTGCTTCAGAGTATCTAAAGTAAGTCTGAGACATAAATTTCAGTTGCCATTGGGTAAAACGGTGTGATCATGGCTGTCTCCACTGTACCGTCACGGTGGTAGTGAGTGGTGGCGGGGAGGGCTGCTTGCTTTATGAGGAAACTCTGACCTAGAGAAGACCCGGGTTTTCCCCAAAATGGGAGGAGTTTGGGACCAAAAGCCATATTGTACCCCCAAATGGACCAGCAGAGGACTACAGCTGCAAAGGCGTATAGAGCCATAAAAGCCGAGTTCACTGCCCATTTCTTTTTGACTATGCTGCCATAAAGGATCACTAGGCCCAGAACGCTCTGGAGTCCCACTAGGGTGGCTGAGATCAATTGCCATGCGTTATCGCCTTTGTTAAGCCACTCTGGAACGGCTGTCCCTGGAGTGCCTTGATAAGCTGACATTCTCAGCTGAAAACTTCTGACTACCAGATTCTAATAAGCAAAATGATCGCGGAGACAATTTCATTTTACTCCAACAAACAATGATCTGATACTTATTTCCATACTGAATCTGTTCAAAAAATATATAAAACTGATTTGGAATTTAACTCACGTCCCTTGCACCAACTAGGAATCTTGTAAATTGCAAGGGCAGATAGTTGCTGTCAACTGTCATATTATGAAAAACCTTCTTTTGCCTGAGCGCGACATTTGACGTAACCTTGTTCCACCAATTGAAGCCCTGTTGGTAAATGTGACAGATGATCCTGGAAAAAAGATTATTCATGAATCCAAGATGTGTCCAGAAGTGTATTAGTCCAGCTTTGTCCTGATTATGATTTGCCAAGTAAACAAACCAAAAGAACATGTCAGCAGAAATTTAACGTCAGCATCTCCAAACTCTTCTGTTATTAGTCAGCTTACTTTGGATTGTTGTATAATCAGCCAACCAGCTCCAATACTTTTCCGCTTTATTTAAAGTTAGCACTTAGCCAGTTGAAATAGCAAACTGAAATTGCAAATGATAGACTGATTACTGATTAAAAAGGCTTGCATTGATATCAAATTATTACATAGTTGTTAATGAGGCAAACGGATAAAAAACCCTGTTAGATCCCAGGATGCACGCCAAGTTACCTGTATGAGGAATTATGTCGAGAAGCATCTGGCACATTTTTTGAGATAAAAGTCAACTTTCAGGTTGCGTTTTCAACGGTGAAGACTCCAGGCTCCAGTGAAAACTCAGCAAGGTTTTGTATCGCTCGATTGTGGCAACTATTTAAAGTAATCTTGGGAAAGACGCGAAGGAAAGTCAGGGTACCATGAATCTTCATTCCCTTGGATATACCATGTAACTTTTGGAGATAAAGAAGTGTATAGATCTGCAAGCCAAGATCAGTTTCATGAAAAAGTTGTTGGCCAGGTTCAGTAATCAACGCAAGACACTAAAAGGCATTCGTTATTGTAGAAATTATTCCGGCCTTTAGTAAAAACAATACTTCTCTAGTGAGAAAAATGTATAGTGAGCATATTTTACATGCAGTTGTCGTCTTCAGGTTTTAAGAAAAATAGTTGACAAGTACCTGTAGCAGAAGGCGTATCTGCTTCCTCGGTACTATACAGTATAGTAGTCCCAGGTAACACTGTTACAAATCCACAAATCTCAGAAGCAATGCTGCTAGCGTTTTGACCAGACCAGTCCTTCAAAAAGAAACCACTTCATTTTAAGCCTCATTTCTCACCTCATGATCCATGAACTTAATTTCAGCTTACTTATAAGTTCAAATGATAGTGAATGATTTAAACAGCGCATAATAAACAGGACACACGAGGATGTATTGAATATATCCAATGCCTGTAGGAACGTCAAAAAAAGTCATCCAAATTGACTGGTAAGCCATCAACTCGTATGTTCAACACATAGTAGTATAATTGACATGCACAGAAAGAAATCTCTGAAGTTTCACTCACAGCTTACCATGTTCAAACAATTTAGCTGACAAATTATACAGGTGAAAGCAACCGATGCAAAAACCCATCTGGTAGTAAAAAGTTGTTCTGATCCCTCCAAGGTAATCATCCCTAGCCACCACAATGGTTCTACGAAGACTCAAATCAACATGTCAACTGGATTTAAACAATGGCTCAAATTGTTCTGATGCTCTCATTTTTATTTAATGCAAATTGTATGGTAATTTTACTACTCAAAGTAGTCAATATTTAAACCATTGTGGTGGCTACGGATGATTACTAGTTTGTCTCACCACAATGCAAATAATTCTGTTTCAAACTGTTGTCTCATGTCTGGCTAAATATTGAAGATTTGTAAGTCAACTTTTTGGTCAAACTGTGGAATGAGTCATTATATACGTGACAATATATCAACAACTATGAAATTAATCATACAATTGGCATTAAATAAAAATGAGAGCAATAAGCAAACTTACTAGTAATCATCCCTAGCCACCACAATGGCTCTTTAAGATACCCATATCCATTATCCACCAACATCTTCATTCTTCACCACAAAATCAAAACACAAAAAAGGATCAGATAAACAATGGATGACTCAAATTCCAATCCATAAAATCAATCAAAGGCAGTAGGCATTAGTAGCACGAGGGCCAGATACACCGGCACGAAAGAGACCCTTTTTCTAGATTATGAAACTGGATCCGATGAAGGCGCTGGAAACAAGCGCAAGAACACAACACTTGACATTATCATTTCTGAAGAACGGCAGCCACAGTGACTCCATCTTCCGACAATCAATGTGTCGAGTTGGGTGTTGTGTTCATTTAGTTTTTGGGGGATTTGGAACTTCTTCTCGCTCCTAATGTACATTTGAAGATTTTGGATGATAAAAACGTCATCTTTTTGCAACTGGATGTACATAAACAAGAAAAAATATGATCTTGGCAACGACGAATCATAGTGTTTGGTGACGATGTTGCGGTGTTGGCTGGAGATGCGTTGCTTTCGTTTTCGTTCGAGCATATTGCGGTTTCGACTGTTGGAGTTCCGAAAGGAAGGGCTTTGCGGGGCATAATTGGTTGGGTTCGATCAAGAGAAAGCAAGAAAATTATCAAAAATATTAAGTTAAATTTATGTTATTTTGGTTTTGTTCACTTTGAGTTTGGAGTTTCAAATATGGCTTATCATGCTGTTTTAATCTGCAGGATCCCCTTAAAAAAATTACGTGACATTTTGATCATATGTGGCGTGACACGTCTGCGTCTAAACGAAGCATTTTCAATTTAATAGGGATCTCGCGTATTCAAACATCTCCTTCTGTTGTGCCTTTCAGCTCCACAATTCTTGCATCGTTGAACTCTTTATGCACTTGTGCTACCTGAAGTCTCACCAGTCTGAGCTTCGACGTTAGCTTCTGGTCAATCCGTCTCATTATGAATTCTTGTAGTAGGTGTTCTGTTAGGACCGGTTATTAGTGTAAAGCTAGTCTAGAAACTATTAGGGATCTAAACTACACTAGCAGGTACTTGAACTTCAACTACACTAGCAGGTACTTGAACTTCAACTACTCTAGCAGGTTCTTGAACCTCAGTTACACTGACTGGTTCTTGAACCTCAGTAGTAATGCACAGCGGAAAACAAATTCGTCTAAATATCTTTTTATTGATATAAAGACTATACAAATATATGTTCAATATTCGTACACAGTGTAATAGAAAGCTACTATTACACAACCAGGTCACTTACTCCTACCGATCCCGGATCGATAATCGCGACTATAACGACGTGAAACTCCAAGTTTCCGACGTTCCCAATCACACAAGCCAAAGGTGTAGATCTCCTTTGCGTGCGCACTAAAGCTCTGTTTTTGCTCTCAAGTTCGCACACAAGCAGCAATGAGTTCGCACTCCAGCAGCAATTAGTTCGCACACCAGCTGTAATGACGAATATCTTCTATTTATGAAAGAAGCTCGTCCCGGCGGTTGCTCACACGTTTCCAGATGTGTCCCATGTCTCCATGACTCCATGACGCAAGCCCCTTAACTCCATGTTGTGTCCCATGACTCCATGTTCGTGGGTTGCCTTTGACTCGGTCTTCAGAGGTGTATGACTCACAACTCCACAAGTTTTGATCATCTCAAACTCCTCCATAAATCTCGCAGCAATCGGTTCCATAGTCGGTTCCACAATTTTCGAAAAGTTTGTTATCACTTTCTGCAACCTTCGGTTCTGTCCAGGTTCATGTACCTCCGAGATGCTGTCTAGGTTCAAGAACCTGCGCACTCAATAACCAGCGTTAAACTGATGTTTGTCATCATCAATTCAACTGAGGTACTTGTACCAACAATTTCCCCCTTTGATGATGACAAACACCTGAGGGATAAATAATACAGAAACCAAAGTTAACCTGAGGAATCTCAGTGGGAGACATCATTCCCCCTCAGTCCTACCACATAAGGACTTATCGAAACATCAGGCATCTGTACCTGATAGATTCCTCCTCCATGACTGCACCTCTACACTTTCCCCCTTTTGGCATCATCAAACAAGGTTAAATGAACCAAGCAAGGTTAACGTTAGTAGAGTTAGTCAAACGTCAGCACACAACAATCACGAAAGCAACACAATACTTCAATATTAAAAGTAAAGGTTCCTCAAGTGCTGGAATCAAAAAGGAAACAAACTTTCTTAATAAAAAGAGATAGATGTGGTGGGGGTTCAAGAACAGGGCAAGTACTTGACAGGCATAAACACCGGCATTCACACAGCGAGGTTCTTGAACCTGGTTCAGAGACTGAGACTTTCAGTTCTTCTTCAGTTCTGCGAACCCTCTTTCCATTGTCGTTTGCATACCCCTCATGAGTTCCTTTATTACCAAGTAACTGGTGGTTAAGTTCTCAAGCTCTCTTTCTATATTAGTTAGGCGTTCATGAACCTCTGCTAACCCTTTGGGTTGATTTCTTAGGGCTCCCAGCCCCATCGTTCTCACGGACCTCCTCTGTTTGGTCTATAGTGGCAACGACCTCAGGGTGAGACGATTCCTTCGTCTCTGTCCCTCTCGCAGGCTCAGCTACCTCCGGACCATCTCCGTTTGGTCTTTAGTGGCAACGACCTCAGGGTGAGATGACTCCTTCGTCTCTGTCCCTCTTGCAGGCTCAGCCACCTCCGGACCTTCTTCTGTCACCTCGTCCTCGACAGATCCACCGACTACGAAACCCACTCCGGTTCCTTCAACTTTGCCAGATCCGACAACCGTGGAACCAACTCCGGTTCCCTCAACAACATCATCCACCTGCATGCCCCCTTCTGGGGCCTCCACAACTTTCTCAATACAAGCAATAGAGACTGAATCTACATTCTCAATAGGCTCAGTTCTTACCTCAGGAGCTTCTGTCTGAGATACCTCGGTTGATTCGACAACTTTCTGGGCTGAATCCTTTGATGCCATTGTTGCTCGAGTTCGAAGATTTGGTTGATTTGGAGATTTCTGGTAAATTCGAGTTTAGAGAGATAGGATGCGTCTTTAATTCTGATGCCTTTATCTCTTTCTCTCTTTCAAATGTTTGTTGAGATACAATCCCCACAAAACCTTCCAACTTCCTCACAAATTTGAAATTCAAATTTCTATGCCGAAGCCCAATACCAGAAGCCCAATATCCGAACTAGTTCATGAACCTCTCAGCGTGAATGCAGTTCAAATACCTTGTCAAGTACTTCTCAAAGGGTGTTGTGATGGATCGAGTTATCCGAAAGGGATATAAGATAAATGAACATCACAACGAAACACTCATAAAATCACACAAGATTTATGTACCTCGAATCGATTTGTCCAGAATCTGCAAAGGGTCATTGGACGTCCTCGATGAGGTTTGTGGCTAAGGTGGTCTTGTACTCTTCCTTCACGGGGTTTGTAAGGTGCAAAAATCCGGAAGGTACTTAGGCTAGAAAAACACAAGATATCCAGCACACAGAGAACATATCACCTTTAATTGAGAAGTAAAGACATGCAATCACAATTACCACATGCAAACCTCAGACAGGCACTCATACTTCAGACAACCATACTAGTTCATGAACCCCTGTTCTAACCAGTCATTGGAAGAAGTTTAGATGTACCTCATTGAGTGGAGATCATACCAAGTGCTATCCTTAATCTTTCGAAAGGCTCTCTGTGGAGGGCCTTGGTGAAGATATCAGCCACTTGATCCTCGGTCCTGCAAAACTCAATAGAGACTAAGCCTTTTTCAACGCAATCTCTAATGAAGTGATGTCTAATTTCTATATGCTTCATCTTACTATGATGTACAGGGTTCTTAGCTACGCTAATAGCACTCGTATTATCACAGTAAATAGGAAGTGAATCAAATAGAAGATCAAAGTCACTTAGCTGGTTCCTCAACCAGAGGAGTTGTGCACAGCATGCTGCTGCGGCCACGTACTCCGCTTCCGTCGTTGAGAGAGCCACCGAGTTCTGCTTTTTCGACCCCCATGAGATGAGACATGAGCCTAGGAATTGAGCCATCCCCGATGTTGATTTCCTATCAGCCTTGTCTCCGGCATAGTCTGCATCCGAATACCCTTCAAGTACGAGGTTCTTGACCCTCGGATACCACAACCAAATCCTTTGTTCCCTTCAGATACCGCATGATCCTCTTCACAGCTTTCAAGTGTGATTCCCTTGGATCTGATTGATACCTAGCACAATGACAAACGCTGTACATTATATCAGGTCTAGATGCAGTAAGGTAAAGAAGTGAACCTATGATGCTACGGTAGTGTGTTGGGTCTGTCTTTGCCGAGTTCATGTCTTTTGATAATGAGTCATTGGGTGAGCAGGGAGTACTGATACTCTTGGACTCGTTAAGCTTGTACTTCTGAAGAACCTCCTCGAGGTACTTCTGCTGATGTACCTGTGTACCATCCAGCTCCTGCTTTATCTGTAGTCCCAAGAAGAAAGTCAGCTCCCCATCATGCTCATTTCAAACTCGCTCTCCATGAGGTTCTTGAACTCCTCAACCAACTTGTCACTCGTTGACCCGAAAACTATATCGTCGACGTAGACCTGAACAACCAGTAGATGTCCCTCTGTCTTCAGTAAGAAGAGCGTCTTGTCCACTGTTCCACGCTTGTACCCATGATCTATCAGAAATCTGGATAACCTCTCGTACCAAGCCCTCGGAGCCTGCTTAAGACCATAAAGAGCTTTGTCTAGTACGTAAACCCAATCTGGATGCTCTGGGTTCTCGAACCCCGGTGTCTGCTGCACATAAACCTCTTCCTTGAGATTCCCATACAAAAACGCGGTTTTCACGTCCATTTGGTGGAGCTTGAACCCGTGTTGTACTGAGTAGGCAATGAGGACCCTGATGGCTTCCAATCTTGCCACCGGAGCGAAGGTCTCGCCATAATCGATCCCTTCCTGCTGATTGTACCCCTTGACGACCAGCCGAGCCTTGTTCCGAACAATGGCTCCATCCTCATCCCTCTTGTTCCTGAAAACCCAGCGTGTACCAATGACCTTTCTGTCCTTAGGTCGAGGCACCAGTCTCCATACCTTGAGTCTTTGGAATTGATGAAGTTCCTCCTGCATTGCCAGAACCCAGTCTGGGTCCTTGAGCGCCTCCTGAACCGTCCTAGGTTCAATCAGGGACACGAACGCTGTGAGGGTTCCTTCCCCCTTAACTGCTGCACTACAGTAATGATCCCTGAGCCTTGTACTTGGCCGTCTGGTTCTCTGACTTCTCCTCAGAGGTATGACATCCCCGATGTCCTCCTGATTACCTTCCGAAAGCTGATCATCATCATGATCGTCATGGTCGTCTTCCACGTCTGGAATTTGACCGATGGGAGGTATCGCAACCTGATCAAGTTCATGAACCTGATCATCAGACGTCTCACTTGGCTCATGTTCCCCTGCGTTCTGAGCAGGTGCATCTGCATTCTGAGCAGATTCTTCTGAATCATCATCTGGTTCAGCAACCTCATCCAGGACTTGAACTGTGCGGGGCAGGACAAACATTTCCTCAGCAGGTTCTTGCTGGTCAGGAACCTCCTCTGATTCCTTACCCATGATTCCTTCATCAAACACTACGTGGACACTCTCCTCCACTTTCCGAGTTCTCTTGTTGAAGACCTTGTAGGCTTTGCTATCCGAAGCATACCCAACGAACACTCCTTCGTCGCTCCTAGGATCGAACTTCCCAAGTTCATTTTTCCCATTGTCATGGATGTAACACTTGCACCCGAAGACTCTTAGATGAGAGATGTTAGGTCTCCTCCCTTTGAGTAGCTCATACGGCGTTTTGTTCAAAATGGACCTCAGATAAGCTCTATTAAGAACGTGACATGCAGCGTTCATGGCTTCCCCCTAAAAGCTGTGTGGTAAACCGCTTTCCAATAGCATGGTCCTCGTCATGTTTTCCAAGGTACGGTTCTTCCGTTCCACCACCCCATTCTGTTGTGGGGTCCTCGGAGCAGAGAAGTTATGTTGAACACCCTGCAAGGTACACCAATCTCCAAAACTTGAGTTCTCAAACTCTGTTCCATGATCGGTTCTTAAACCTCCTAGCTTTTGTCCAAGGTTCCTCTCAGTTTTCCTGACCCAAAACTCAAACTCAGAAAATACGTCAGTTTTGTTAGCAATGAATATGGTCCAAGTGAACCTTGAATAATCATCTACTAAAACGAAAACGTAACGATTACCTCCTCTGGTCCTTGTCCTCATGGGTCCACACAAATCCATGTGTACCATTTCCAGTGGACGTGAGGTACTTACCACATTCTTTGAATGAAAGGAACTACGAGTTTGCTTACCTCGGGTACATGCATCACATACATGTTCAAGATCCTCTTTGATCTCAGGAAGACCACGAACCAAGTCCAACTTGTGTAGCTTCCTCAGCAACCTCATGTTGACGTGTCCAAGACGTTTGTGCCATAAGGCTGAGTTCTCGGACCTCGATGTCAGACATAGGTACTCGTCTGGATCAAATGAGGGATCAGTGAGATACACCCCATTTTCAGCTACGCCTTTGAGAAGGACTCTACCTGTTCTCAAACACTTCACATAGCAACCATTAGACGTAAAAACAACCTTGTTCTTACCTTCCAGACATAATTGGTAAACACTAAGTAGATCAAATTTCAAACCGTGTACTAAGCTCACGTTATCAATATTGATTTTTCGACTTAGATGTACCATACCCTTACCGAAGACCTTGCACTTGCTTTTGTTTCCAAAGGTTACTGAACCTCCGGAGTGATACCGAAGAGAGGTAAACAGGTCCATCTTCCCTGTCATATGGTTGGAGCAACCGCTGTCTACCATCCATGGAAGTGCTCCTCTCTTCGTGACCTACACATGAAAATCAGTTCTTACGAACCCACATTAAGTTAGCTTTAGTGGGTTTAGAGTTAGAACTAAATTTATCATAAAATGCATGATCAGTAAGCACAGATGTAGTGCTGGACTTTGCTGATTTCCTTCGTCTGGATCTCTGAGGTTCCTGAACCTTCTTCTGAGAAGTTCTCCCTCGTCTGGGTAGCTGAGGTTTTTGAACCTTGATCTGAAAGGTTCGTCCTGGACACTTCTTCCACAAGTGCCCGCCCTGACCACAGTGGTAGCATATCTTCTGCTTCTTGTAGTCTACATCATTCATCTCAGCTATCTTCCTTTTCTGCTTATTGAAGTTGATGCTCCCTGAGCATTTGTCCTTCGCATAGCGGTTCCAGATCTGAAATCCCTTGCCATAAACCTTGGCATCATCATGAAGATCCACCTTCAGATGTGGGGTACTTCGAGGTTTACCTCCCTCCTGAGGTCGCTTCAAGATTGTTACCTCACCATAACCTAGCCCTCTCTTAGGCTTCTTTGAGCTCCGAGCAGGTACCTCTGACCTACTCACAGGTTTCTGAACCTTGTTCTCAGCTGGTTTCTGAACCTTCATCACAGCAGGTTTTGGTACCTTTGCTGCAACAACTGGTTCCTGAATGCTGGCTAGCTCCTTCTTTAACTGACGAATCTGAATTGATTGTTGATGATTCTCCTCGAACATCTTACTCAACTGATCGTCTTTCTCATCAATGGTGTCTTGAAGTTCCTCATTCTTGGCAACTAATTTCCTGATAAGATCAAGCAAATCCAACCTAGATGTATCGTTAGTTGAAGAAGAACAATCTGAAGTATCAGGTACCTCAGTATTGGAAGACTCCCCTTCAGCCATCAAGCAGATTGTGTCCCTGTCCAGGTTCCCGAACCTCGACTGACTCTCCTGATCACTATCAGTTTCTGAACTTCCCCAGGCAAACATAGCCTTCTTATCCTTCGACTTATCCTCTGTTGGATTCTGTTCCTTCTCTTCTTTGGCTTTATCACGCTTCTTCTTATAACAGTCTTTGGCAAAATGTCCCTTCTTTTTGCAGTAATAGCACTCAGTGTCCTTCCCTGCAGTTTTCTTGGACTTACGAGGTTCCTTTCCCTCGTTACTCTTTTCCTTAGCAAGCTCAAGAGCTTTGGTCAGCAGTGCCAAATCAACATTGTTGTTCTCCTCAGATTTCTTTTTACCCTTATCTGATGACTTCTTGTCCTTGGAGTTCTTTGGTTGTTCATCTTTGGTAGCCAGAGCCACCTGCCTAGAACCTTTCTGAGGTTCACGTTCCTTGTCCAGAAGCATATTGCTGTCCAATTTAGAGACCAGATCCTCCAGTGTCAGCGCCTTAGTAGTAGCCATAGCTTGCAACGTCCTCACAATATCATTCCATTCCGAAGACAGACCTCGAAGAAACATGTGGTTTACCTCCCACTGTTCATACACCTTGTTGAGGTTCGCGAGGTTGGATATGCACCCCTGAAACCTCGAGTGATATTCATGCACTGATTCGTTCTTGTTTTGTCGGAGGTTGTTCAACTCCATCTGGGCAGAAAGAATCCTATTCTTCTTAACGTCCTCAGATCCTTCATAGATCCTTTTGAGAGCGCGCCAGACTTCCCTCGGACACTTGAGGTGTATAACCTTCTTCATGTCCCCTGGTTCCAGTGCTGCGTGAAGAACCTTCATAGCACGGGCGTTCTTCTCCAAGCTTTTGTAGTCGTTCTTCGTGTACAGAGACCTCGCCTTTTCTTTGGTCTTATCAACTCGTCATACACAATGTGACGTCCCTGTTCTATATTTGCCAGACCTCCCCGTCTGTGGCTAAAACATGAGACTCGAACTTCACGACCAAGACTGGTACTCACCAGGCTTCAGCTTTGGAGGATTAGCTAGCGTTTCACCTGACATACCTGCAAACTAAATCACGTTCTAGAACCTCTCGGCTCTGATACCAATTGTTAGGACCGGTGAATAGTATATAGCTAGTCTAGAAACTGTTAGGAATCTAAACTACACTAGCAGGTACTTGAACTTCAACTACTCAAGTTACACTGACTGGTTCTTGAACCTCAGTAGTAATGCACAGCGGAAAACAGATTCGTCTAAATATCTTTTTATTGATATAAAGACTATACAAATATACATATTTGTAACAGTGTAACAGAAAACTACTATCACACAACCAAGTCACTTACTCCTACCGATCCCGGATCGATAATCGCGACTATAACGACGTGAAACTCCAAGTTTCCGACGTTCCCAATCACACAATCCCAGCGGTGTAGATCTCCTTTGCGTGCGCACTCAAGCTCTGTGTTTGCTCTTCAAGTTCGCACACAGCATCAATGAGTTCGCACTCAGCAGCAATTAGTTCGCACACCTCTTCAATCTGGGTCATAAACCGCATTTAATACCTTCCTAATTAAGCGTTTAGACCTTCCATTGATTGTGTGTTTGAATCCTCCTTGAATATCCTTGAATATATGTCTTAAATGCCTTGATTGCATCTTAAACACCCAAATCACGTGTCTTAAATGCCTTGATTACGTTGACTTTGTGTTTGTTATCACTTCCCCCAAACTTCGGTTCTGTCCAGGTTCATGTACCTCCGAGATGCTGTATAGGTTCAAGAACCTGCACACTCAATAACCAGCATTAAACTGATGTTTGTCATCATCAATTAAGCTGAGGTACTTGTACCAACACATTTGTTTCAAGCAGATACAAGTCAAATTAAGTGGTGTTTCATTTACACTTGTGTCTCTAGACATGTCCTGCCTCTCGGCATTGGATGACATACTAAACTAGACATTTTGTTGGTACAGTACAGGCTTGTGTTGTGCATCTCCTCTTAATTTTACAAATGGTGGACGTTTGAGCATTTGGTTGAATCCAAGAAAGCTGATGACCCAACTACTATCAGAGTTTGGACTCCAATTCCAAGTTGATGATAAAAAACGTTCGGACAAAGTAGGTGCTTGCGCGAAATGCAATGGAAAATCCGACTCTTCATTGGTTTGAAAAGATACTTAGTGTTAGCTAGGGACCTCTAAAAATCCAACTTGACATTTTATAACTAAAGTCACCCTCCCCATAGGCATTCCCAAACCTTGGACTATTACGAAAACATGTGGAACACTTGTTACCTGACTGTTCCAACACTGCTCTGCTGGTTAAGATTAATAATTGAAAATGGTGGAGGTTGTGATCTGAAACCTGACCAACAATTTCATTAAACTATTTCATCCAATACCCTTTCGTCCTCTCCAAAAGCTTACCACTTTTCTTTCACTCATTTTTTATCTCATCTTCCACATTGGATTTTTGTCCTTTTGCTTCATTCTCTATTCATCAATCCTTCTGTCAGTAAATCTTACAAACAAATATCTAATTACTTATTTTTATAATGAAACTGAATCATACTAATAAATGTTAAATAAGACAATCAGTTGTGTTAATTTTATATATTAATTTTTAAATAAAAATGAAAATCCAAAAATTAAATAATTGAATACTTTTTTGCAAATTGCTGAGGAAAGAAAAATGTATAAAATCCGAAACAGAGGAGTCCAGAAGAGAACGACGACGACACAGTGCGTGAGAAAATGGCTCTCCGAGTCGTCACGAGCCAATTACACCGTGATGTCACGATGACGTCAGTATGTCCGTCGACGCTTCTAGCAGCTCCGGTGACTCGGCCTGCTCAAATTCTGCTAAAGAGAGGACTGAGATTGAGACCGAGTGCGGCGTCGTCAGGTTTCAATCCTTTATCTCTTAAAACCGGAAGATTGAGAAGTAGAGGTTTCGGAGTCGTGAATGCCGCAGCGTCAGAGCCTTGGGATGCGTTTACGCCGGATAAGGCGTCGGTTGCGCCGTCTCTAAGCGACGTGGTTTGGCCATCTGTTGGTGAGGGTTTTTTGATTGATAGTATATGTGACGTGCGTTTGTTTTTTTGTTGTTGTTTGTTGATTGGAATTTTGGATTTGATTTGTGGTTTTGGTCAAACTGTTGTTTGAATTTTAGTATGGAATCTTTTGCAGGTGCATTTGCGGCAATGGCTGTGTTGGGGAAGGTGGATCAAGTTCTAGCACCAAAAGGGATTTCAATGACCATTGCACCTTTAGGAGCTGTTTGTGCTGTGCTCTTTACATCTCCAGCTTCTCCTGCTGCTAGGGTACGCATCTCTATGGCACACTTTCTAATAGTATCTGTTAAAAGGCAATGGCATATTCCGATTCTTATGCGTGACATGCTTGTCTTGAGCAATGACTTGAATTAGAATACTTTAAGAGCACCGAATTTACTTAATGATTGTAAATTCCCATGTTATGAAGTATGAAGTGGGTTACAGCATGTGAATATTCAGTTCCGATCATGTTTGTGTTCCCATCAGGCTCATAGTTTATGGGATGTTTGTCAGTACTGGTCATGCTAGATTAAGGAAGCAAATAGATTTCATTAAACAATTTTTAGCATAAAGGTTAGGATGTGCTGTATGTATGATAAATAAAAATATTTTTCGTACCTTCATCATATCGCCGGAATTTTATCCTCTGTAGTCTCTAGTATGGCCTTCCCCTGAAAACCCTCATTATCTTATGAGTTAGTTGGTACTCTAAATTTGTGACTTATATTTCGAATTCTCGCATTGATATTGCAGAAGTACAATATGTTTCTCGCACAAATTGGATGTGCAGCCATTGGCGTTGTTGCATTCACCATTTTTGGGCCAGGTTGGCTTGCTAGGAGTGCTGGTCTGGCTGCAGCTATTGCATTCATGATATATACAAGATCAAACCATCCTCCTGGTAATAACATTGATTGCATTTGTGATCTTCTTTCATTTCAGACCATTGTTACACATCGAACTAATTTTAACTCAATAACAGCTGCAAGCTTGCCACTGCTCTTTATTGACGGGGTTAAGTTGCATCACCTTAACTACTGGTATGTCTTGTTCCCTGGAGCCGCCAGCTGCATTTTCCTTTGCTTACTTGTAAGTACAGTTTTTTCTTCGTTCTCATTCTTTCATCTGGAAACTGTCAGCTGATAACTCTTTGTTTTCTCCCTGCAGCAAGAGGTTGTAACGTATCTGAAAGCTAATTTCAAATTTTGAAGCCTCTACCACAAACCAAATTCTTTCGATCTTGCCTGTAGCCCACCGTTCATCCACCATTAATGATGGATATTACGTCTATCACCTTTGTTAAAATGGGCAGCATTGAAAAACCAGATATCTTTGCCATGTAGTAATATGAATGGTCATATGCCATCCAAAAAGGCATTGGGATCTCCAAAATGAAATTACTACTTAGTGCGCCAGCATGGAATCCCGACAGTGCGTTGAAATGTATGTAGAAGCAAATATTTGTAAATGCAAATTCAACACTGTCAATATCATCTGGGCGTCAAGCCTTAAATTGTTGTCCACCTTACTTTGTTGCACCCTCTGGAGATTTATTCAAGCAATTAAGAACAAATTGTTAAAAGGACGTAACTTTGAGTTTTATTCTAAATTAAATTTAATACCCGAGTGTGGGGATGTAGCTCAGATGGTAGAGCGCTCGCTTAGCATGCGAGAGGTACGGGGATCGATACCACGCATCTCCATTTTTTAATTTTTTTAAATATTATTATTAATTTTAAGTAACAACAAAATATTCGCTAATATTCGCTAATAAATATCCATCGATATCATCACCAATTACAAATTTAGGGCATAATTCCGCACGCCACCTCGAAAGCGATCTCTGAACTCAGCTTCATCCGCAAGGTAATATTCTCTCTTCATCTTGTTCGTTTTCACAAACTGTCCATTCCCACTACGTTGCAGTTGACGGACTTTTCCTACTTTTATCAATCTCACTTTTGTTTTTAACATTGCTTCCGTAACGTCTCCCTAGTTTTATACGAACCTTCCTTGCATCTACAGATCCCACAATTTATTACTGTTTCAAAATCTTTTAATCAAATCAGTTTACATCCTAATGACTTAAGTTGAAACAATCAGCTTCTGATTTGTTGAACAAAATATCATGTGTAGCATATCACCATTTTAGTATGATATGGATAAAGTGATTTCCGCAAGCTATTCTTATTAAAGCAACTTAACCAAAAGAGGCTTGCCTTTTGCTAAAGTCCCGCTGCTTGACGTGCTCTCAACAAAGATAGGGAATGTAATGTAATGGCGTTGTGATGGATATTGATTGACGTGAATTAATTATGTGTCAGTTAGGAAGTTTCCTATCTCTGATTGGATAATTTCCTTCGCCTAGCTGGTGGATGTTGCTTTCTTATTTCGTATCTTTTTTTGTATAAAAGTCTACCCTTGCAATTATTTATGTCCCGCACTTTGTTCGTGAAATATTGTTTTCCTTAGGAGGCTGTAAGTTCTTATTTTTCGTTGTTGAATGTGTCTGTTCATCTTTTTAAGTTTGCTAGTTGTTTTTGGCTGTTGATCTCTTGTGATCTTGTTGCCTTGTCTGTGTTTCGAATTTCGATCGTGTGTAGTTGTTACATATGTAATACTTGAATTTCTGAATTTCAGTTACATAAGATGGGTAATCTCTTCTGTTGTGTCCAAGTTGATCAGTCCACCATTGCTATTAAGGAAAGGTTTGGAAAGTTTGAAGAGGTTCTTGATCCGGGATGTCATTGTCTACCCTGGATCCTTGGGAGTCAGATTGCTGGTCATCTTTCGCTTAGGGTCCAACAGTTGGATGTCCGTTGTGAAACTAAGACAAAGGTCTGGTGTTTGATTTCACTCATTGCTTATTTTTTTGATTTTTGAGTACATGTTTACCTAGTTTGCTGGGTGAATAATTCCTCTGTGAGTTGACCTGGTTTGCTGTTTTCCTGTGTTACAGGACAATGTTTTTGTCAATGTTGTTGCTTCCATTCAGTATCGGGCTCTAGCTCATAAGGCTAATGAGGCTTTCTACAAGCTTAGCAATACCAAGTCCCAAATCCAGGCCTATGTATTCGACGGTGAGAACTGATGTTTGTTTCTCAATGCTTTACGATATGAACTGTTTCTTATCCGTCTTTATTTCTTGGCTCTCATTATTTCTTATATATGGGTTGCAGTCATCCGAGCCAGTGTTCCAAAACTTCTGTTAGATGATGCTTTTGAGCAGAAAAATGATATTGCTAGAGCTGTTGAAGAAGAGCTTGAGAAGGTATTTAGTTTACATCAAAGTTGGGGAATAATCTTGAGAAGCTGTGTTTCAACTTTTCTGTAAAGTAACAATGTTTATTGCACTTGTAGGCGATGTCTGCTTATGGATATGAAATTGTGCAAACCCTCATTGTTGATATAGAGCCAGATGAGCGTGTAAAACGGGCTATGAATGAGATCAATGCTGGTAAATTATTCTTTTACATTGGCACAATATTTATTAGCTAAAGGCCTTGTAAGACGAGCAGACACTTTGTTTATGAGCCAATTCATTTTGCAGCTGCTAGAATGAGGGTTGCTGCCACTGAAAAGGCCGAAGCCGAAAAGATATTGCAAATCAAGCGAGCTGAAGGTGAGGCAGAGTCCAAGTATCTGTCAGGGCTAGGTATCGCTCGTCAGCGTCAAGCCATTGTAGATGGGCTGAGAGACAGTGTTCTAGGCTTCTCTGTGAATGTGCCAGGGACTAGTGCAAAAGATGTCATGGACATGGTACTTGTTACCCAGTACTTCGACACCATGAAGGAAATAGGGGCATCCTCTAAGTCATCTGCTGTATTCATACCTCATGGACCTGGTGCTGTTCGTGATGTGGCTACTCAGATCCGTGATGGACTTCTGCAAGCTTCTCAACATTAACATTCTAGGTGCTTCAATATGTGAATGATTAGTAGCATCTGGAGTCTTTAATCTTACCGTGTGTCTTTTCGTTTACATTATCATTATTAATAAAGAGATGCAGAGTCCATCTGCATTGAGTGTTTAGGGAAGGCTTTTAAATCAGCTTCTGATTGCGTAAGGCATTTGCGAAGAACAATTGCAGAATTAACATCACATTAAAAAACTATAGGAAACAAGTGTTGAAAATAAAAAACCAAGACAACAAAATGATATCATCAAAACTTGGACCAAAAATGCTACTGCATACAACAGACAAAATTTGATCATTTAGCTAATCATGTATAGATTCTTCAACAACCATGTAAATACAAGTTGAGTGCAAGTTGTTGACGAGGTGGTACGCATTAGTGTTGTACTTATCATCAAAAGAATTCCTTGATCATTGAATGTATATATAGCCAGGTTCGCAATGACGCTGTATCAGTTTGGCTCTTGACTTGGATTTTCCCTTCAAAGAAAACAAGTACAAGGCGTGAGATGCTTTTAATATTCCAGATCAATCATCATAGGACTCAAAATAGTAAAACCTAATACATGAAACACTTCTTGTAGTGAAATTAATAGTTTTAATCAATTTGCCGTACCCATTGGATTTACTACAAATTGATTGGCAGCAATGTGTTTAGACATATTCAAACCAAAAAGATAACTTACGACAAAAATAAGAGTACATACCTGGTCTTCAAATTCTCAATGATATTAGTTGCAGAGCAGCATAACCTAGCATCCAAAACTAGCGACCCAATCGGCCCATTCAAAGACATCATCTCATCATGAAATTCTTGATGCAACACCAAAGTAGAGAAATGCTCATCAATGACCAACCCAATACAAGTAATGATGTCTTCAATCTTCGGCAACCAGTTAAAAGCCTTTGGTCCCGACACTATGGAATCCTCAGGACATGAGAAAGCTTGTGGAAACTTATCATACTTCCTCAACCACTTTCCCAAATACCTAACCAATGCCATAATCTCTTTCCCATTTAACTTACTAATAGCAGATGTCAAAACCAGCTCATCCACACTCATTGTTTTAAACAAATAATGCAAGCACAGCTCTGAATCACTAAACTCATCATAAGCCACCATAAGCAAAATGGCGAACGTCTTTGCCAAATGCAACTTAAGCCCTTTAAGCGTTTTATTTGTATCCGAAATTATCTCAACAGCTTTAAATGCTTGATTCTCCCACTCCTTCGCAGTCCCATTCATAGTCAGATACACGTCCTTACTCGGCACTAAAAAGTACTTCAAAATGCTGCAAATATCCCCAGCCTTGAAATCGGACAAGTTCTTGACACATTCGCATATCAAATCAGTCTTCTTTTTCTCTATAAGTTGATCAATCAAATAACTATAACTAAAATGAGGCACCAATTTATTCAAAATCAAAACATCAACCCAATCCCATATCTCAAGCAACACACAACCTTCCACCACGATCCCCGCCACATCTCGTCCCATCGCATACCCAAATCTCTTAATCAAATCAAGAGGACTCAACTCATCACGACAGCCATTCAAATTACTCACCTTATTCAGAAACTTACTCACCTTCCCCTCAAACACCTGACGACTGTTACAGGTATTCAAGGTGGAATAACGGATATAAATGCTGATCAGAGCATGAAAAGGAGCAGCAGGGTATCCAAATTGCCTAACAAACTGCAGGATTATATTCTCTAGGGATTTGTAATCTGTCAGTAGATATTGTCTGCACTAAAAGCCAAAATAAGTTGTTAGAAATGAGCTGTCATATTTCAGTATAAAAGGGGAACAAAAGGAATGAATGAAGAAAAAGAGCCAATTATTACAATCTGCCCTCATCTCACCTCAGTATTTTCCTTCCTGCTCCATTCCTCATCTCCTTCTATTCTCTGCCTTCACCCTCTCCTATTCAGTCGCTAACATTTGGTGCTTTTCATCGAGCTGACCCTCCTGTTACCATGCCGGAAGGTGCCATCACTAGATCACAGTCACAAAACATTCAGTCACAAACTGAGTTATCCTCCTTGACTGAGAATGTTCATAGACATGATGAGACCCTTACAACACACACCCAACTACTGGAAGGCATACAAACAACCCTCAAAGATTTGCAGGTATCCATTAGGGATGCTCATCGGTCCGGACCGACCCGGACCGAACCGACTTTTGGCGGGTCGGTCCGGACCGAAAGACCGACTTTTTTTGAATATTCGGACCGAAGACCGATCCGGACCGATGCTCATCGGTCCGGTCCAAACCCGTCGGGTTTCGGTCCGGACCGTATAAGGACCGACACTTCGTTTATTTTATTTCTTAAACCCATAAATAAATTAATGTATTTTTCAATCGCACTTTCATGATTTCCTTACTGGAAGTTGCAAATAGATTCGACATTTGGTTCTTTGTTTTTCCACCTTTTGACAAACTTTTTACTCTTTTTGCCACATTTTATCGCTTATAATTCAATCAAAATATACAAAAGAAATATTTTTCAAAATCAGTTTGCAGTGTACCACCTATATAAAGTAATTATTAACTTTACCGTTCTTTCTCCAAGTCCAAGCAACTTCAAAACATGAGCTTGTCAAGTACAAAATATTCCCTCATCTTCAACAATTCACAAAATAAACATAACAAGATAAGTATATTATTTTTTAAAAAAAAATTAATCGGTCCAGTCGGTCCGGACCGCAAACCCGACGGGTTTGGACCGAACCGGACCGAAGACCGAAAACCCAATATTTCAGGACCGTGGACCGACCCGAATCGGTCTCGGTCCGGACCGAACCGACAAAATCGGTTCGGTTCGGTTCGGTCTGGCGGTCTCGGTCCAATTTGAGCATCCCTAGTATCCATGGCCAAACTTGAAAAGGCTCCTGCACTTCTTCCGTCACCATTTCCCCTTCCCCACTCCTCAGTCCAACCAACTCAGACAGTAAATGCTCAGTACCCTTACACATCACCCCAGCCAAATCCACAAACATTTTTCCACCATCATCAAACCTCAAATCCATATACAGCCATCAACCTGAATCAACCCCTACCCCTACCTAAACAACCACACACAGACTTTCCTCTCCCAAAAGTACCAAGATTAGATTTACCTCCCTTCACAGGCGAGAATGTGGCTGACTGGCTGTTTCAAATAGATCGTTTTTTCTCATATCACGCAACACCGGAAGACCACAAACTCCACATAGCTGCCTTTTACATGGCCGGCCCGGCACTCCAATGGTTTCATTGGATGCACCGCAATCAACAACTAATTTCCTGGGATCTTTTTGTTAAGGATCTTGAGCTTCGCTTTGGACCATCAGCATACCAGCACCCTGAAGCAGCCCTGTACAAACTTCGGCAGCGCACTACAGTCATATCTTATTTGTCCGAGTTTGAAAATCTATCTAATAGAGCAACAGGACTTTCTCAGGAAAACTTACTAAATTGTTTCTTATCTGGCCTTCGGGATGACATCCGTAGGGAACTTTATTTGCTCCGCCCTCGCTCTCTTCATGAGGCGATAGGAATGTCTAAACTAGTTGAAGAAAAATGTGAAGATATGCGCAGATCTAGCTATCGCCAACCCCAGCCCAGGAAAATGTTACAGGTATTCAAGGTGGAATAACGGATATAAATGCTGATCAGAGCATGAAAAGGAGCAGCAGGGTATCCAAATTGCCTAACAAACTGCAGGATTATATTCTCTAGGGATTTGTAATCTGTCAGTAGATATTGTCTGCACTAAAAGCCAAAATAAGTTGTTAGAAATGAGCTGTCATATTTCAGTATAAAAGGGGAACAAAAGGAATGAATGAAGAAAAAGAGCCAATTATTACAATCTGCCCTCATCTCACCTCAGTATTTTCCTTCCTGCTCCATTCCTCATCTCCTTCTATTCTCTGCCTTCACCCTCTCCTATTCAGTCGCTAACAACGACTCACTGCCTTGGTGTTCTTCATACACCTGCTCAGCTCGGCGAATAGCTTATTGCTCAGTTCAGCTACTTGGGTGTCTAAATGTGAGAGCTTGAATCCGGAAACTGGGTACACTAGAAGGGTCGAATTCGGTGGCTCTGCCAATTGATGTAGACTTTGGAGACCCGTTTCTGGGTCGAGGACGATGGGGTAGTCGGATTGGTGTTCTCCGGTAGCATGGCTGAATTTGGCCGCCGATGCGGCTGTGATGACGTCGAGGAGGAGAGTCATCGGAATGGACTGGAGGCCAAAGATTGAAGCTTTCGATGGAGAGAGTTTAGGGTTTCAGTCGTTAGGGTTTAGAGATCAAACGCTTATTCGCATTGTGAAAAATTACTCGATTTGAATATTCATATTCCATCCGAGGATATTTATATTCCTACAACCAAACATGCCAGTGAGTTATTTTGGTTTATCTCAGGATTCTTCTCGCCCATTTGCTTCGATTACCGAGCCGAGTCGAACGAGTCGACTCAATCAACATCTCTCAACCGCCGTTAGGGCTTCGTAAACGCCGGCATCGGACCATTCATCACCACCTTCTGGCGCTAATTGGGGTTCGGTCGTGGCGCAAATGAGTGTGGCTACGGATTCACCAGTTCACTCGTCCAGCAGTGATGATTTCGCTGCCTTTCTTGACGACGAGTTGGATACCGAATCTGATAAGGAGCCTCAGATTGAGATCGAGAGGTTGAAATCCTTCATAAAAACGCTTCTTTGACTCATACTCATATGTTGTTGCTGTAATTTATACTGTGATTAGTTGAACTGCTGTTTGAGGTTTGGAAATTAACTTGCAGTTTTTGCTGCAGTGTGAAAAGGCGCAAGGTGGAGACTTCTGGATACGTGGAGGAAATTCATGAATCTGTTTCTGTTACTGATATCGGGAAAAGTTCTGGTATGCTCATGTTTATGATCTTTTGTTAAACAGCTTTATTTTCCTTCGGTTTGTGCATGTATTAACATTCTACTCTGTTTTTACCTTTTGGCAAGTTGGTTTTATGGTTTTTGTTAGTTTAAGGACGGGAGAGTGAGAACTGTACCTATTTGTTCTCATCAGACTATATTCTGTCTGTTTTCAGGACAAAGTGGCGAGAAGGGAAAGTGCTCACATCCCGGGGTCTTTTCGCAGATGTGCTATGCCTGTGGCGAAAAAATCGAAGATGACACGGACACTGACCCTGGAGTGACACTGAGATACATACATAAGGTTAGAGGGATACTGTTTCAGCTAATGTCATTCTCTTTTGAGAAATTTTTTAATCCTGCCATACTCGTTTGTACTTAGCTTTGAACAGTTAGTAGTATGCTGCCGTGCTTGTGCCTCATACGATGCATAGTACTGCTTTGAGTTATCCTCCTTTTTTATTTAGTCAGCAATTTTTATAAATGGAGTAAATAAGTCATAACTTCAGCTTTTTTAAATTGCAAATTTTGAATAGGAATTAAGGCTTGGCAATGATGACCTTGCTCGACTACGTGATAGAGATGTAAAGAATTTGTTGCGGCATAAAAAACTCTATATGATACTTGATTTGGATCACACACTACTTAATTCCACTGGAATTACTGATGTGACGCCGGATGAAGAATATCTAAGAAACCCACCAAGTTATATGGAAGGTATTGTTTGTTTGATTCTCACATTCATTCTTGAAGCTACCTATCTTCATTTCTCAGGAATCCATCAAGTTATACTAAATGAGCTTACTGATATTTTTTCCTAAGACGCGTAATATTCTTATATTCCTGCTATTCTGAACTGGGATTTGTTCTTTCCATTGCTATTCTTGAACTATGAGTAGAGAGAATGCCCAATGATTATACATTTCCAGCAATTGAAAATGGTTTTGGATATATGAAGGTGATTCCTGAATAAAGTTATCATTTGCCTGGATTGTATTTGCAACTACTTTGTATACACCATCATTTGTAACAAACTATCATTCCGTCTTTGTCAAGTAGTTAGTCTTGAGCCTGAGGTACCAAATTGTGGTCTGCAGTCTATCTTGTTTCACTTCAACAATCGAGTCTCTGTTAAAAATTGTGATTTTAATTCACTGAATTCATGTGCTCGTCATCAGCTGCAGTCAAATTTCTTCACCCTTGTAATGGTTCTTTAATTTGTGTATTTCTTGTTGATTATGCATCTAAATGATAGCTTTTATTCCTAAAAGGCAGCTTGTTTGTGCTGGCAAATATGCATATCATGACAAAACTAAGGCCTTTTGTCCGGGACTTCCTGAAAGAAGCTAGTTCCATGTTCGAAATGTATATCTACACAATGGGGGATTCCCAATATGCAGCAGCAATGGCATCACTTCTTGACCCAAACAAAGAATATTTCAATACCCGAGTTATTTCTAGAGACGAAAGCACTCAAAAACATCAGAAAGGCCTTGACTTGGTTCTTGGGCAAGAAAGTGCTGTCGTTATTCTTGATGATACAGAAGCGGTATGTTTTTCATCATGAAAATTTTGTTTGATGGTTTGTTGTGTATCATTATTCTTTGTTTGCTTGCTCCCTTTCTGTTTTGCAATAAGGTTACATGGGATTAGTTGTATTGGTTACTGATGTTCACCAAGTTCAAGAAACAGGACATCAGTATACTTGAATATGTCACTGAGTGTGATTTGATTTATTTTAAACTTTGTATTTGCTAACTCAGGTATGGTCAAGGCATGCGGAAAATTTGATATTGATCGAAAGGTATAACTTTTTTGCTTCAAGTTGTCGCCAACACAGAATTCCTTGCAAGTCACTTGCCGAAATGAAAACTGAGGAAAGTGAGTCAGATGGGATCCTTGCTACAGTACTCCAAGTTCTGAAGCGTATTCATTCTGCATTTTTTAAGGTATTTACAATTTACTACGTAAGAGGCGAATTGAAGCTTCAAAACGACTGTGGTAGAGAAAACATTCTTATTATAAATTAAATGGATGAATTGAACTTCAAAGATACAACATATATTATTGACTCTTACTTTACTTTTGTAGGATTTGGGTAAAGAACTGACGGCTGACAGAGATGTGAGACAGGTTAATTTTGGCTGTCAAATATTCTGATTAATGTCAAATATTCCCCTGTGTGAACATTCCAAGTAAAAGATAGATAAGTAGTTATGGGTGTATCACATAGAAATTAGAATAACTTGTGAATGTGTTAAGCGCATTTAATGAGTTGATAACATGTGCTATTTAATGTGTCATACCTTTCACTTTCATTTGAATGCAGTTGTATCTCGTGTTGCTTTCCATATTTCAGGTATTTGAAGTCATTGAGATCTGAGATTCTCAAGGGATGTAAGATAGTTTTCACCAGGGTATTCTCCCACCATGTCCAAGCTGAATCTCATATCCTGTGGAGGATAGCAGAGGGATTGGGAGCCACGTGCTGTACAGACGTAGATCCATCGGTAACCCATGTCGTTGCAGCTGATGCAGGAACTGAGAAGGCGCGCTGGGCAGTGAAAGAGAACAAATTCCTTGTTAATCAACAATGGATTGAAGCTGCAAATTTTCTGTGGAAAAGACTACCAGAAGAGAATTTTCCTGTCAACCCAATTAAGAATACATGATCAGGTGTTTCGGGCCTCCAGTCATCAGATTTTGACCTGTTCTTATCAACCAACAGGGCTGCATCAGCAATTCGCTTCAAACTGCTTTGCATTACTTATACGCTGGGTCGCTATAATTAACAATATACTGATAGTCCTTTAGCTTGATCATTGTGAACTTTTGTAGTGAATGCCAGCAACAGATTTTGTAATTGTTTTCTGGAGATTTAAGGATATTTATAACAATGAGTCTCAGAGTTTAGAGATATCGTGGTTACTGATCTCATCACTAATCAGGCATATGAATCCAACTCTTATCTTTCAAAAAACCTTTAGAAAACCCAAATGAATTTTTGCAGTTTCATCTCAGAGATTTATTGGTAGATGCTGTCATCCCTAACAAAATTATGAATCGTTGAATGTACAATGGGAAGCTCTGTTTTCAAATCCAGGGTATAAATATATGAAATATCAAGTATAAATATATTGCCGATGCATTTTCTAAATATATTGTATCGACTTGTTCATCAAGCAATTGAAAAGTATGAATGTAATGCATCACCAGCTACTTAAATACTACTTTTCAAGAATCAAACATATACTCCATTTCTTAATAGCTTTGATGTTTCAACTGAAAGATACATTCTATTTTAGTTTTGTTCATTTCTCGGTCGAAATCACCATCCATTTCTTAATAACTAACAATCCATTTTTTAAAGACGAATTCCCAGATCTTGACCGAAACTTGATGATCAAGCAAATCAAAAAACAATGACAACGAGAGATCCAAGGACGAACTCATTATAACCTATTCAAGTCAACAAACTGAACATTGTATTTAAACCCTAAAAGGGTTTTCAACTCACCTTCTTAGTAATTTCCAGAGGCATTATAGTACTAGTTTCAATCTATGTTGCACGGATACGGATACGGATACGGATACGGACACGGGACACGGATACGGAAGGATACGTGGATACGTCAATTTCTAAAATAATGAAAAATGGACACGGCAGGATACGTCTATTTTTAGTATATATATTTTATATATTTATACTAAAATATGCAATTTAATAATAAAAACAACGTAAATTCGAAATTTAATATGGAAAGAAAGTAGTTTTTATTAATTTAACTAAAACCACGGTCGTTTTATTATTATTATAAAATAATTTATTAAATAAAATCAGTTTGACTATAAATTGTCCTATTACTGTGTTTCCTAAAGTTTCCGGCCGTTCGGCGTGTCCGATACGTGTCCGACACGGATACGGCAACCCTTTACGCGTGTCCGTGCAACATAGGTTTCAATCATGTAACATGGCACCATTCCAACCAAGTTTTGCGCAGTTATACTTTTATAAATGATACATTTCCCTGAACATGTCATATGGCTTAAAAGATCTCCATCATGATACTATTCGAATCTGTATCATAACTCTTATATTAATTCACACTTGCTGTTTGATATTTGAATAATTTTCGATTGTCAACGACGCGTGCAACTTCGATATTAACATCTTTATCGCCGGTCATGTAAACACGACTATAACGAAGTATCCGAACCTCTGCAATACTTTCTGATACGAAGCTTAGCTGAAGTTTCAAGTAAAAAATGCTCAAAACAGCTTTCAGACTATGCTGCAGTGACTTAGCTGCCACAGCAAAACTGTAAACCGAGGGTAAAATGGTAAATTTAAAACGGGTCAAATTGTGACGAAAGAATTTGATTGAATGAATAGTCAGCTGTGAAGGGCATTTTGGTCATATGATAATTGAGATGTTTATAACAAAGAGTAGAGAGAAGATTTTAAATTACTTAACCCAGTCCGAATCCTGAGTGCGCCGGAGACGCATCGGCGAATTTCCCGGTGAAATATTTCCGGCGATTTTTATTGTAAGCTCTGTCGAGAGATATTTGAGTAGAAAACGCATGGCGGACGACGCGACAGGGCGATCGAGATTCTGGACCCAAGCAAATGCACTGCTGCGGAAAAATTTGACTTTTCAGGTCAGTAGTTTGATTGGATTTCTGCAGTTGGATGAGTTTTATGCATTTTTTTCTGACAATATTTTGTTGAAGTTTTTTTGACACTTTGTATGTCATGTTTCGACGTCTTTTTTCTGTATAATTGAATGTGTTATGGAGTGAGAGTGATTGATCTAGTTATCAAAATTTCATAGTTGACCAAAAATTTCTTGATTAGGTTTTTGGTTATTTACTGAATTTCGCCTTTAACATATTCAGCAGTTTTTTGTAATTTAGTTTATATAGTCAATTATTCTAAATGAATGTTGTGTATGACGTTGATGTACATAATGTTGGTAATGAGTTAATGTGAATGTTGTTAGAAAGTCTGCGGATGCATTTTTAGCAGGCATGTATGGATTCTGACGAACGTATGCTTTTGGTACTGACAGAAACGGAATGTGAAGTCGAATATTCGGCTGGTGTCCTTCCCTGTTATCCTATGCCTTATTCTAGTTATCCTCCAGTATTTGATTAATACGGAACTGAATAAGCCTGCTAACCAGTGCGGCTGCACTTGTATTGACACAAATGGAGATGGCAAATGTGAGAAAGTGTGTGGAATTGAATACTCTGATTTGGCACAAGTTCGCTATTGTGCGATCCGTAATCCACTGGAGTGGCCATCTTTGGTTCAGATTCCAGCTCCTAATTACCGAGCTGTGAGTACAAATAACGTTGCATCAAATGACTTACCAAATGAGTTGTGTAGGAGGACCGGACGGTGCCCTGCTACATTACTTTTTACCGGAAGCAATCAGACTCTTGGAGAAAGTATGACTTGCTCTTTATTTAAATGTTGGTTGGCATGATTATTCGATCTAAGTCCGCATCTTTTCAAATTGCTTTGCAATTTCAGATATTATGGAAAACATGCTTATGAATACATTTATCAACTTTTCAAATGCCGATTTCTTAGCAAGCAGTGTCCTGGTGAGCATTCCTCTTTTTCTTTTGGTCCTTTCTCCTAGCATCCTCATCACTCACACAATCCCTTTGGGGAATATTTACAATTTACCTATTGACCATAGTGGAATCACCTGTTACATCTCTTTGACTTTCAGGGCTCTGATTCAAAGCCTGAAACTACCAATTTTCTTGAGTCTGCGTTCTTTAGTAGCCTTCCTATCTATAATATGATGTCCCAGTGCTCATCCAACTCCCTGATTACCATTCCTATCCAACTTGCATCAAGTATGATTCAGAAAGGTATAGTACCTAATATTGTTCTACCTATGACATTAAAGGTATACTGGTTTTTTGTCTTCTTTATCTGGATACCATGGCCAGTATAATAAGAATATTTTTTGACGTGGGTGGTGGGCTTCCCTTGCGCAATGAACACAGTTGTAGATGCACTTAGTCATGGACTCTTTGTATAATTGAGCAGCCCATGTGTTCAACTGCCATTTCGAGACTCTAGAGAAGGCAATTCAGAAAGATATTCATGGGTATCTTTGTGAAATATGGATAAATGATATTATTGATTTATCCATATCATGAACATGCGATCTATTTTTCATATTCTGTTAGTAACTGAACTTTTGATGCTATTATTATTAGACAGGATAGAGAGCTTTGTATTACCCCCATTGTTGTCACGACTAACAATTTGGTCCTTGTCAATTTTCTTCTAGAGGTAATATGTGTTCCAGGCCTGCGATTGTGGCGTAACACATCTTCTGAAATCAATGAAGTGCTGTTTAAGGGTTATTACAAAGGGAACTCAGAGAGGAATATCAATGAAATAGTAGCAGGTTTGCTCTACCTGTTGCAAAAGCATCAGACAGACAATTCACTTGTCTGTTCGTCAACAAATATTTCAAGTATATGTTGTTGATATTCAATGATTTTCAGCTTACGACTTCTCAAATTCAAACGAAAAGATTTTTAATGCCGTCGTATGGTACAATGCTACCTATAAGGATGACATGGGTAGCCAACCTATAAGTTTGGTTCGAGTTCCACGACTGTTAAATCTGGTACCTCATTGAACATTGCCAGATACTTCATTTCTTATCTATTTTTCACTTGCAAGCTCCTTTAGTATTGTTGCACGACGTCTTGCCTTTTTGGTTTTACTTACCGGCGCTTTCTTGATTTCTGTTGTAAGGCGTCAAATGCGTATCTTCAGCATTTGATGGGACAAGGCACACAAATCGTACTAGACTTTGTCAAGGAAATGCCAAAGCCTAAAACTGAACTCAGGCTCGATATCTCTTCTATTTTGGGTACATTGTTCTTTACATGGGTCATACTCCAGTTATTCCCAGTAAGTAAATGACACTACTTTGACTAGCAAATTTACAGAGAAACCATCCTTTTCATTATTGTTTCTTATGCTGAATGTGATTCAGAAAATAGGATAATGTAATGAATGCTAGTCTGAAATATATGTATTATCTGTAAATGATGCTGATTATCTACAATCTACTTTTTAAGTGTCTTTTACTATCAATATTCTTTTAAGTAACTCTATTGTTCTATTGTAGGTTGTCTTGGGATCGCTAGTTTACGAAAAAGAACAGAAACTGAGGATTATGATGAAAATGCACGGGCTTGGGGATGGACCTTATTGGATGATCTCATATGCCTATTTTCTCGCCATATCAGTAGTGTATATGTTGTGTTTTGTATTATTTGGCTCAGTTGTAGGTGAGTTCACGCTCCCTTATCAGGTGTAGAAAGCCGTTAGTTGAGTAACTAATACATTTATCTGCTTTTGCAGGATTGAAATTTTTCACACTGAATGATTACGGCATTCAATTTGTGTTCTTCTTTATTTTCATAAACTTGCAAATTTCTTTGGCATTTCTGGTTGCAGCAATGTTTTCAAACGTTAAAACTGCGACAGGTTAGCTTAAATGTTGCAATTCTATCATTTCTGTTTATTTGCTAAATTGTCTCTGAAGTTGTCTCATCCTTCACTTCTGTTTCTTCTATGATGGTTGCAGTTGTTGCATACATAGGGGTTTTTGGAACTGGCCTTTTGGGAGCTTTTCTTTTCCAATTCTTTGTTCAAGATTCATCATTCCCTAGTAAGTTCACGTGGGACAGCCTCTGTACTCGAACAAATTTTTGAAGAGTTTATACAGACCTACGTTTATGTAATTCTTCCTGTATTACTACAACTGCAGATGTGTGGATTATTGTCATGGAGTTGTATCCTGGATTTGCTCTGTATCGTGGGCTCTATGAATTCGCACAGTATTCCTTCGATGGAAATTTAACGGGAACTGCTGGGATGTTATGGGCAAACTTGAGTGATAGCGAGAATGGGATGAAAGAGGTGTTAATAATTATGCTAGTTGAATGGGTGTTTGTGCTGTTTGTTGCATACTTTGTTGATAAATGTGTCTCATCGGGAAGAGGCTTCAGAAATCCCCTACAAACTCTACTAAAAATCCGCAAGAAAACTATTTCTTCTTTCAGAAAGCCTAGTTTAACAAAGCAGGGCTCGAAAATTTCGGTGGATCTCGAGAAAGCTGATATTCAGCAAGAGGTTAGTCATCCAGAAGTTCTATAATGGCCCATTTTAAAATTATGATAAGTTAAAAACAATCTTCAACATACCTCATGATTTTGACAATATGTTGATATGATTTTCTTTCTTTCAGAGAGAGAAGGTTGAACAGTTGCTGCATGAATTGGACTCGAGTCATGCAATCATCGCTGATGATATGAAAAAGATTTATCCAGGAAGGGATGGCAACCCTCCCAAAGTTGCTGTTAGGGGGTTATCCCTTGCTCTGCCACAGGGCGAATGTTTTGGGATGCTTGGTCCTAATGGTGCTGGGAAAACATCTTTTATTAGTATGGTAAGTCATTTTTTCAGCAAAGAATTGATAGCATGAAATGCCAACATCAGTGGTCATTGCCATTTCTGGCTGGGTTGTACAACCTACCCACAGTTAACACTTATCTTGATAGATGATTGGACTTACCAAGCCAACCTCTGGCACAGCATATGTCCAGAACCGGGACATAAGGAGTGATATGGATCAAATCTATACCAGCATGGGTGTCTGCCCACAGCATGAGTAAGCTAAAACTTCATGTAATTTGATTCAGTTTCAGTTGGGTTTTTTAGCTTTCACGTCTCCTCCCATAAAAGTAGTTATATTATCACCTAAAATACAAAGTTTAGTCACAGATTATTTATATTTGGTTCGCCACATACAGCTTGCTCTGGGAAACATTAACTGGAAGAGAACACCTCCTCTTTTATGGAAGGCTTAAAAATCTCAAAGGGGCTGATTTGGAACAAGTATGTCAGTTTTTTTTATGATTGTCAAACTATCAATAAACAACAAATCAATATGTTGGGTTTTTGTGATTTACTGTGGTGTACATCAGTACATGGGCAGCCCATGTTTTTACTTTTGGTTTTTTGCAGGGTGTTTGCCATTGTTTGTGTAGTTTCTTCCTTTTAAATCAATTCACGTATTGCTTTATGATATATTATAAGCAGGTTCAGAAGACTTTTGTCACATTTGACCTCCATTGCAGGCAGTAGAAGAATCACTTAAGGGTGTTAATCTATTTCACGGAGGAGTAGGAGATAAACAAGCTGGAAAATATAGTGGTGGTATGAAGAGGAGGCTCAGTGTTGCTATTTCTCTAATTGGCGATCCAAAAGTAATGCTGCCTTTTTCATACAATTTCAAACATAGTTGCATGTAACTACTTGCTTATAACATAATTCATGCGATGATTTCAGAGTAGCAGGGCTACCACACTCTTTTGGCCGATTCATACAACTTTCCATCACCTGTTATTTTGTTTGACATTTGATATAAGTTATTATGAAACATATAGGTTGTGTACATGGATGAACCCAGTACAGGACTGGATCCAGCTTCAAGAAGTAGCTTATGGAATGTTGTGAAGCGTGCCAAGCAAGGCAGGGCAATAATTCTTACCAGTATGACCTCTTCCTTTCACCCTTTTTAAAACCTACAATTGCTAGTAGATCACTATAATCTCTTGTTGTTGCATATTAAGTCTTAAGCTAATGTTTGTATTTCTGAACTGAATCCTCCAGCACACTCAATGGAAGAGGCAGAAGTTCTGTGCGACCGGTTGGGAATTTTTGTAGATGGTAGCTTGCAATGCATTGGTAATGCCAAAGAGGTAAATATCATCTAACTCATTCAGGAAGTTAAATAGCAAGAAACTCGCACAATAGACTGGAGACGTAGAGGCTAGATAACCTGAAATATGTTGGCTGTGTCTAAGAGATGTTATTCTGGTATGCTTTGAGGGTTTTAGAATATGGATTTTGGAAATTATAACAGTATCTGCTAGGATGGTGACCTCTTTATCTCACCGAAAAAATCCTTTCATTATTTCAGACAGCTGATGTTACGTGGTTCTGGAATAGATACTGTTTCAGTGTTATCTACTAATATTGACTGCTGCAAAGCAACTTCCTAAATATACTTGGGTGCCAAATGCAGTTGAAGGCCAGATATGGAGGATCGTACGTTTTCACAATGACAACATCTTCAAACCATGATGCAGAAGTAGAACACCTGGTCAATAGCCTCTCTCCTAATGCAAACAAAATTTACCAAATATCCGGAACACAAAAGTTTGAGATCCCAAAACAAGAAGTCCGAATCTCAGAAGTCTTCCGTGCCGTGGAAAATGCGAAGAGGAGTTTCACAGTCCAAGCATGGGGCATTGCTGACACCACTCTAGAGGATGTCTTTATAAAAGTAGCTCGTGGAGCTCAGGCCTTTAATATCTTAACATAACCTTCAGATACGTCCCTTACCACTACACACTACGTACATCAAGTTATTTATACATACTTTGTTTACAGATATCTGTCTTTTATTTGGTGTAATTTTTTATAAATTTGTTGTAAAATTCATTTGTGCTGTAAATTGTTAACTCTATTATTGAAATATGAGTGCATGTAAATTGGATCCTTGTTAACCTATTTTCGACCGTTTGCATTCGTCATTCTTACGTCATATTTCTCTGGTAATTAAATTTCTAAAAATAGAAATAACTGGAAAATCCTAATTCCTGAAATCGTTGTTCGTTGGTTGTGAATCGGTTACGTGTGCGTTGGCTGCTACGCCATTAGACGAAGCTGATGTAAGCAGTTGTTCGGATATTAAAAGGGTTGCAACTGGGGCTTGAATTTGATTAATCGGATTTAGGGTTTTGGATTTTGGAGATGGCGACGAGCATTGGGATAATGGATAGTGCTTATTTTGTTGGAAGGAATGAGCTTTTGAATTGGATTAATGAACGGCTGCAGCTCCATTTGACCAGGATTGAAGAGGTAATTCAAATGTGTAGTAGATTAGTGTTTCATTTGTGAGAATGGTGAATTGTTGATTTGGTGGATGTGGAAAAAGATTCGATCTTTATATCTAAGTTTTGCTTGTTTATTCTGTTTTGTTGTGAAAGTGATTTTGAGGTTTTTGTGTGTGATTTTATATGTAAGTTTCTATATGATGTAGGTTGCTTCAGGGGCCGTCCAATGTCAGCTGATGGACATGACTCACCCAGGAGTTGTCGCAATGCACAAGGTAATATATGCTCGGTTAGGTACACCTCTTATTCTGATTTTGCGCCTTGAATTCTGATGTTTGGCGCGGTCATTATCTGGCTTGGTAATAGGTGAACTTTGATGCAAAGAATGAGTATGAAAAGATCCAGAATTATAAGGTTCTGCAAGAGCATTTACTAAGCTGAAAATCACAAAGGTATTGAGTTTTTGATCAATGAGGTTTTACCAGTTGCTCTTCTCATCTGCATCTTGCATTGCTTAAAATTATTCCGTGAGAATGTGGCTAAAATTTGATGAGTTTCTTGGGTGGTTGACAGCATATCGAAGTTAATAGACTTGTGAAAGGTCGGCCTCTTGATAACCTGGAGTTTCTACAATGGCTAAAACACTATTGTGATTATGTCTCCGGAGGCATTTTGAATGAGTAAGTCGTAGTTTGTCACATTTCCCTACAGCTTCATTCTCTAACTTACTCCCCTCAGTTTGCTGTGCTCTAATTCGACAATTGAATTTCTTGCAATATGTAGGAACTATAATCCTGTAGAGCGAAGAAGCAAAGGTGGACCTTCCCGAAACCCTAAGCAACAAAAGAGCCCAAAATCTCCACAGGCCCCAAAGTCTCCTCAGGCCAAAAATTCACCTAACTCTGGAAATGTGCTCGGTATGCGCAGAAGTTCAGGTAAAGAAATAAACAAACTTGATATGGCTGGCCCATCATATTGTGGCTTTTTCTCAATTGGTCTCTGACGCGTCTTCAGCAGTTATAGGTGGCAAGCAGACACCTGAAGCAGTTGGATCATCTGAAGATGCTAAATCGTCAAAGGAAATTAAAGCATTGTCAAAAGAGGTAATAGTTCGAAGTTGATGGCATAGGACCTATCTGGCTTGCCATTCAAATATTTGCTTAATGTGTACGCTCTTTTTATAGGTCACAGATCTTAAGGTTTCTATCGATCAATTGGAGAAAGAACGAGACTTTTACTTTGCAAAGTTGCATGACATTGAAATTCTTTGTCAGACTGCTGAACTAGAAAATATTCCGGTAATTTATTGTCCTAATTATCTAAATTTGTTTATGTACTTCCCAAATACAGTTTTATAGTATGACAATTGACAACCACGGTTCAGCGAAATATTAACGGGAATGGTGTTGTTTGCATTTGACTGTGGTTTGTTTTGGATATGACTCTTCATGTCTATTCTTGCACTTTTCAACTTGCAGATGACAGTTGGGATCAAGAAAATTCTGTATGCAGTTGATGCAAATGAACCTGCCCTGGCTGAGGCTCAGGAATACATAGCACAGGCATTGTATGGAGATCAAATCAGCAATGGCGCTGAAGATGACTCATGAGTTACACCTGAGGCACAGTGCACAGGGCAAAAGCCTTAACTGAGTGTATGGCTGCTGATCTAGAAAACACAAACACACCTCCAAGCTTGTGAGGTATTATTGCATTCTTGTAATATACATATGTTTGTCATTGAGTGTGCTCATACAATCCATACAAGCAGTCACTCTGATATTTTACATCCATTTCACTAAGCCCAACTTTATGTCTCGACTTTCCAATAAATAATTGGGTTTTTTAGCGAAAACCACCCGCCCAATAAGGCAATTTGAGACAAACCACCCCTCCAACTTTTTTTTTAAAATAACCACCCTTTAATTACAAGTCTACTCAATCGTGACACCCCTTGCACTGTTCCGGCGTTGACTCCCGTTAAACCCGCCGTTGACTCATCTGACTTTTAATTAAATGTCAAATAAATTTTAATTTAATTAATTAATTACTAATTTAGTTAATAAATATTTAACTAATTAAAAATTATTTTAAAACATTATAAATATGACCGATTGAACATTAAAATGTCACCCATATATATAAAATGAAATATAGTATAAAATTTAACGTTAATCTGATTTTAAAATAAATCTGATTTTAAAATTAATTTAATGGTAAAATTTGATAGTAAAATTAATTATCATTTTTCCACAATTATTAAGGTTATGGTTGCGATATGGTTAGGTTATGGTCCGAAATTATGACAATTATAATTATTATATATAAATAAAACTACAAATTATATTATTAAATTTTAAAAAATATTAATAAATTAAATAAACTAAGCTAAAAATATTACAGTAATATAAATAAAATAATTTAACATCAATCAAATTTAAATTAATTCATAAGTTTAAATTTAAATTATAAAAAAGGACCCAAAAATTATAAGAGTAATCATAATTATATGTGAATAAAAAGATAAATTATAATGTTACAAAAAATTTTACTATATAAAAATTAACTAAACTAAACAAAAAATGTTTATATAAAATATAAATAATTTTTAATAAGTTAAATATTTATTAATTAAATTAGTAATTAATTAATTAAATAAAATAATAATATTCATTAGACATTTAATTAAAATTCCGACTAGTCAACGACCTGTTTAACGGGAGTCAACGCCGGAACAGTGCAAGGGGTGTCACGATTGAGTAGACTTGTAATTAAGGGGTGGTTATTTTAAAAAAAAAGTTGGAGGGGTGGTTTGTCTTAAATTACCCTATTGGGCGGGTGATTTTCGCTAAAAAACCCTAAATAATTATTGTTCAAATGAGACTGCTACTTATTCTCCAAGGTCAGAATGTACTACTACTACTACAACTATTAATCAATTTAAACATAAAATAAATCCATGTTATGTATCCATAATTATTGAAAATAATATAGTTTTATATCACTAAATAACCATCTAAAAGAAGGATCTGGAAGAATATCAACTCTTGATATCCAAAGACAGCTGCCCTCTTTTCCCAACATTCATTCACCAAACCATGTTTGACTTGCCCATCTTACCTTACGTTTACTGTTATGTTCCATACGTATCATTATGTCAAAACACTGTCCCACCTTCCTCTCTTTTTTTAGCTTGCCACGTGTCCTCCTTCACATGGCCCTCTTAGAAATTTTAGTCCCATTAAGCTGATTCAGATCATTAATACTTATTAATAATTAGATCATTTAACACTATGATCAATTTCATTCGATGTTTGACAAGTGGCGTATTTATCAAACACGGCCTTAAATATTATGGGCCAGAGACGTGGACAACTCGGTTTGTTAACAGCCAAGTAAACGTTATGTGGGCCCCTTCGATATGGGCTGTTACTATAGGCCCAATCAACAATTAACAGAATTGTTATCTGCTGATATTGCAGTCACCGACGTCAATGTGAAGATGACACGTGGATATCGTGGGTCCCCCTGTATTCAGGTTTTCGGGACCCATTTCAATTACGATGTAAGAATTACCCATCAGGGGTTAGCTCAGTTGGTAAGAGCCGGAGCCAAAAATGGCCACCACTGGAGCCAACCCGGGGTCGATTCCTGATGGGGGCAGGACAAGGGTTCTGCGGGGTAGGTTAGAGGGGAATAATTTAATTGGTTTGAGAATGAGGGTTGTCCATTCCTTGACCAATTTTAAAAAAACAAAAAAAAACAAAAAAACAAAAAAAATTACGATGTGAGAATTCATTTAAATAAAGATTAAATAATAAAATTAAAAATAAACTGCAGGTTAATACATTTGTAATGAAATTTCTGTTAACTTCAATAATTGTTTTTTAAAGACTTATTGACCTCATATGCACTAGAAGTCAAACCAGCTTTGAAATTCCTATCAAAACCAGATTGTCCAAACCATGTCCTCAATCCTTAACTGTCAAACATGTAATATAATATATTGATCGATCGAGCTGCTTCATGCATGTTATTCAATGGGGTGTAGATTTGGGAAATCGTTTACTCTACAAGTCCAAATAATATGTCAAATCCTTAAGTCGTATAAGCATATCCATTTTAGATTTTACTGATGTGTATTTATTGGATATTTATTTGTATGGATGTAGTTTTGTGTGTGTTGTGTATGATGTCAATTAGTGGCGAATTCAGAAGCAATTGAGATCGGGGGAAATCATTAAAAGAGAGTCGGTATAATTTTTTAAAAAAATTAGGACCGTAACATAAAATTAGTATGAGCGATTTGTTATATATTTGATTCTTTTATTTTTATCTAGTTAAGTCTAAAATTTTGAAAAATAATGGTGCTCCTGATCTGACTAACATCCATCAGCCAGTAATGTCTGTTCGAAATACCATTTTTATTATGATCATATTTTATCGTCTCACAATTTATTATTATATTTTTACATCTCGACCCTTCTCTAACTAGTATGTTAAAAATACGATTGTTATATATTAGATTTTTTTGTATTTTTATCTAGTTAAGTCTAAAATTTTGAAAAAATACCAGTGGCGAGCGCCCCCGGTCCGACTAACATCCAACAGCCACTGATGTCTGTTCGAAATACCATTTTTATTATGATCATATTTTATTGTCTCACAATTTATAATTGCATTTTACATATCGACCCTTCTCTAACTAGTATGTTAAAAATACGATTGTTTCGTATTGTATCATATTCATAATCTTGACTTTCATACACTATGATTTGCCTCAAGCTCTAACCACTAGTAAGGTGTCAGATCCCAAATTGTATTAACATAATCTCAGCTCTAACTAAAATAAGACCTAGTAAGAAAATTCAACCCTAAGCCGTCCAGATCGGAATATAATCGTTAATTACATAGGCTATTGAATTCCATAATTAGGTGATTATTTCAAGAACATAGGCTTATAGCTTGAAAATAATATGCACTATAAATAGTGACAATTAATTGATGCATAGCTATATCATAGACACTTGTCCAATATTAATCTCTTTGTTATCGAACCCAATGCATCTTTGAGGGTCATATGGCGCGATTTAAGTTGCTAAGCACGAGTTTTCACCAAACAAAATCTAGGACAAATATTTTATAATTAGGGACAAAACCGAAGATAGATTTCATGGTCATCTGTCTTTGCTTAAACTAATATTAAGTTTGAAACGTGGAAAGTTATATATAATGAATTGCATGCATCGTTATTGTTGTCTTGATTTAGACATGTATATTTAAGTAATAGGGTATATGTTTACGTGATTTTTGGACCTTACGTACCTTCTCTAGTTTGTGTAACTGGTTGCCATTGGTGCGAGTCCCCATTTGAATTCAAGGTATGAAAAGACCGGACAACGAATGTGGAACGCAATTGTTAAGTTGCATAGCATATAACTCAGTTACAATGAATAAAGATGGGTCCATGTCCATCATCATAAGGGTCAATAAATTCGAGTTATACCGAAATTGATATGTGAACAACTAAGATTTGCACTGGCTAACGAAGACGACATATTAGACGTATTCTCATACCGATGGGGATAATACGTACGAATTTAGGATTTGATTATTTATTTTGAGTGTATAATTTAATTAGGAGTGGTTATACAATAGGGATTAAGGGGTGGCTAGTAGCTTGATTAAGATCCAAATCAAAACCTACAAAAACTAGAGCAGTGTGCAATGTGGCAGTGACATTGAATGACATTCAGTTAATAAGGAGTATATCTCAAAAAAGGCAGTGATATATGCTGATGATACGTAGCTCAATCTCCAAGCAAAGCAAAATAAACCAAGTCAAGCCAATAAAGACAGCCATCACAAGCTGACATTTTTAATCTCCCTCTATTTTCTACTCACAATAAAGCTTCCACATTTATTGCCCTAATAGCTGGCCATTTTGACCCTCTCAACCCCTCTCTTCTCTCACTATCTTTTGCACAAGTCAGCGTCTTCTTTAAATCTCACAAACACCCACACCACACGCAAACACACCTTAAAACCTATGCATTACACAATACAGATCCTATTCTTGGCACACTATATAACCACACTTGAGGTTTGGACTTTTGTCTCTCACCACATATCTTCAAACACTACAAAAATAGAGAACTAGACAAGAAGTTGAGTTTTGAGTGTTTTAGTAACCTTGCTATTGCTATTGCTTTGCTTTGTCTATTAGTATATTTATAAACTACGTTTGAAGAAGCTTGTGCAGAGAGCTAGCGAGAGAGAAAGATATATATTTGGATCATGGGGAGACCGCCGTGTTGTGATAAGCTTGGAGTGAAGAAAGGGCCATGGACGCCCGAGGAAGACATCACCTTGGTCTCTTACATTCAAGAGCATGGTCCGGGGAATTGGAGATCAGT
This sequence comes from Sedum album, assembly GCA_006409495.1. NCBI lineage: Eukaryota > Viridiplantae > Streptophyta > Magnoliopsida > Saxifragales > Crassulaceae > Sedum > Sedum album. Next base: position 42,381 of record QZGG01001164.1, read on the forward strand.
CCCTACTAACACTGGTATGATTGAATATGGTCTTTTCATAGTGATATAGATGAAATTTATATGCATATATAATCAGTCTTAACTGTGAGATGCTCATCTCTGTCTGATATGTGGTATAGGCTTGCTAAGATGCAGCAAGAGTTGTAGACTAAGGTGGACCAACTATCTCCGGCCAGGTATCCGTCGTGGCAACTTTACTGATCAAGAAGAGAAGATGATAGTTCATCTTCAGGCACTGCTAGGAAACAGGTATTTAAACCTGTAAAGTCAATAGAGAAGTGTTATATTGAGAGCTTTAGTATTTGTGTGCATGTATTAACTCTTTGTATAACCTATATTTAATGTTGCAGATGGGCAGCAATTGCATCATACTTGCCTCAAAGAACCGACAATGATATTAAAAACTACTGGAACACCCATTTGAAGAAGAAGCTTAAAAAGCTTCAATCAGGAAGTGACAATAATAACAACAACGATGATAACTCATCTTCATATTCAGCATCTCACCAAACAACACCAAAAGGGCAGTGGGAAAGGAGGCTCCAGACAGATATCCACATGGCCAAACAAGCTCTTTGTGAGGCCTTATCCTTGGACAAGCCTATTTATGAAACTAAACAGCCCTTGCAACCTTCCAATAACCCTATTAACAATAACATGTTACTTGCACCTACACCTACCAACTCAACTACAACTACAACAATGGGAGTGAGTCAATCATCTTCAATGATATCTACAGCAACATATGCTTCAAATGCTGAGAACATAGCTAGGTTGCTTGAGAACTGGAGTAAGAAAAAGTCTACTACATCTGTGCCATTTACTCCGACGACGTTAGATTCTGCTTCGACCAATCAAGTTTACTTTTTCAAGAATATAGATCAGCAACATGTTGGTTCTACTAGTTCTAGCGAGGGGGCGCTAAGTTCTACAACTCCAGACCAGTTCAAATCCATCTTTGATGAAACCTTGTTGTTTCAAGAAGAGAGCAAGCCTTTAAGAATGGAGGGCCAGGCACCACAAATGCCTTTCACATTGCTGGAGAAGTGGCTCTTGTTTGATGATGGGAATAACGCTATCACCAGCCAGGGACAAGATTCTCTCATGGACATGTCATTAGATGGCAATGCTGTGTTTTTCTAGCCAGCTTGGTGGTTTAATGCTAAGTGTACGCACTTGCTTACATTTTGGCTGATATAGGGAGGTAAGCTAGGGTTTATCTAAATGTTGGAAATCTAGAAAAAATAAGTGTAAATAATGTTAACTATTAGACCGTATCCTCCAAATGATATGTATATCAGTGGTGTGTATGTATCATATGCCGGATATATGATGAATAATAGTCCAATTCTCTTCTCTTAATACTCTATTGTATACATGTGAATAAATATATAGAATCTAAATTATTTACGTATGCTTATGAATTCTTTCACCATTAACTTATCTGTGAGATATGTTGAACGTTATCTTGTAAAACACTTACAGTAGATTTCATTGATGTTAATTGTAACGTACTTTTTACTAGAATTCAAAAACGATAATCCTTCTGGTATGATATTTAGAGTTTATACATGTATGATGTCAGTACGTAATTTGACATTAGATCGTGATAATTTCAAAGTTGTATTAATTCGGGAAGGCGACTCAAATCGATAATTGCAGCAATAATGAGATTCAACTATAACTTCAAAGTTAAACAATGGATGGAGACTTAAGTTGCGATTGAATGTTAACATTTCAGGTCCATTGGTGGATGGATGTGTAAGTTTTATCGCTACATGGACGTATAATTAATCAACAATCGACTTTTCGATAATGCGATAGGGTTCCACTTATCATAATAACAAAAAATCGTTCTCTCATGTAACAAACCTCAATTTTTCGAACATACTGATTTTAATAGATAACAAGATCAGAAACTAATCATGCGTCCAATACTAACTACTGCCAGTAATTATTTAATAGATGGATCTACGTGATATTTTTCTGTATAAATATTATCGCTTGATATTAGCCCTAGTTTATTTGTGTAATTCTACATAAGAATGGACTTCATTCTAGAGATATCCATGATATATATTTCAAGTAGATACGGAAACAATAATTTGATTGAATTCCCGAAAAAATACGTTGACACGTGACAACCTCAAATTACATGTGTTGCAATGCTACTTGTCCAAACACTTTACATCTCGCAAACAATCTTTTCTCTAATTTAAATTCTCATGAACTCCATTTCATGATATGATGTATGCATGCAATAAATGAATGAAAACTAGCTACAATGAACTGAAAACACGTATTGCTCATGTAGTATTGGCACTTGTGCTACTCGGGCTGACTTTCGTAACCCATGTTAATGAGTACTTGTCGGCATATACATGCAGCTGAATGTATTTAATTATGTGGTAAGTTGCAAGGTGACTTTGTAAAGAATCAGATTTCGACAGTTTAAGGAGACTTCCATTCTTGCTTTCGACTTTCGAGTGTGTATGCATGTTGAAGGTTGTCTCTGTCGATCAAATTACAAGCGTAAATAGTTGACAAATATGTAAAGATGTCCACTAAAGTGTAAATTGTCGCTTAAGTAAACACATTCATTTTGTGAATGTGTTGTGATATTTTAGTACACAACGGATAACTGAGTGATTAAACATGCTGACAAGTTACAAAAATGTCGATTTCCAAGCGTGATATTGTTGTTGTGGATCACATTATGAGTTGAAAAAACATATCATCAATCTTCTTTACCTCCTATAAGTCATCTCCTTACATAAATGTCGGTCCAACACCGTCGTTTTGTCGATGACCAAGTCATAAGGATTGAGGAATGGGCCGAGCGGCCCAAGTTCTATAAACAATAGCCCATCAATGTTTAAGGATTTTTGGACAGCCCAAACCATGACTTAGTAATCTCATTTATACCGACTCTGTTCGTCGCTAATACTCGAAATTACTGTCATTCACATTGGCGCGCGCTTTTTGAATTTGAAAATTCTTCAAGAAGCTTCAACATCGAAATCAATGGCCGAGTCCGATCAGTCTTCCTCCCCTTCGCCGTCACAATCGAAAATCTCCTACAGTGATCCGCCATCTTCTTCTTCGGAATCCACTCCGTCAGAAGCCAGTTCGCAGTCGTCACCTTCTCCATCGATTTTTATCTCGAGGTATTGTTATTTCCATAATGTTCGATTTCGCTCACATTACAACATTTATTTACTGAAATGGGGATTGTAGCTATGCGCAGATCACTTTTATCCGGTCCCTCCCTGAGAATTTCAGATCAAGACACGAAGAGGAACTCAACAAGATCTTCAATTTCTACGCTGATAAAATGTTAGACCCATTCTCCTCTAATTTGGATTCGATTTCAATCTTCTTTAATTTCTCACCATTTTTGAAATTAGGGTTCTTTATTGTGTTGTTGATTTTCTGCTGGTGTTTTTGTGAATTTGGCTGCATTCATTGACCCATGTATTCGACAAATGAGGCAAGAATGCGTTGAAAATGTCTAGTTTGATGCATATTAACTTATCGCATTGAACAACAAAACATATGGAGCGAAGAAGTTGAGACGAAATGTTGAGTAAAATGTTTAGCTTGTGTGTTTCTGAAATGGACTCTTGTGAAATTATATAAAACTCTGACTCAATACTCTGCTGATGACATTTTGCAGTATTGAACCTCCGGAATTTGAACTCGCTATCATGAGACTGGTCAAGACAGTGCCAGGTGCTTTGGATGAATTCAAGAAACTCTTTGTCTTACCCACTGCCAATCTTATTCCATCTCCGTCTGAGAAAGAGTGGACATTTTTCATTAGAGAAATTTGCACCTTCATCGACAAAGTTCGAGTATAGCCTTCATTCACATTCTATGAACTTGATTCTTGCGTTCTGATTGTTGACAAATTAACATTTTCTTTCTCGTGTTTCCTGTTTCTTTTTGTAATAAAATGATACAGGCTGGGTTGTATGATGATACTGACAATTACATGCTGTGGCTGGAACATTTGATCGAATACAAAGATGGAACTGAAAGCTATCCAGAATTTAAAAGAAACGTATGTGTTTTTGTGCAAGGTTTCCTTCATGTTACGTCATGGTCATGATATATGTTAGTAAGAAGTGCAACTCAGAGAGTTTACCTTAATGCTTGTTAAAAATGTTTGCAGGTGGAACCTCTTTTCGTTAACATGCCTGACTTGTGGATGGATTTTGATGAAAAATTTGCTCCTGTAGACGGTGACACACCAAGCAGTGGTAGTGGTGATTCTAGAGAATCATACCAAGATTCCATTTCAGGAGGGAAGCCGTCAGACTCTTCAGATTCAGAGCCAGCTTCTAAGAGGAGCAAAACCTAGTAGAGATGTACGGATAAGTCAGATCTATTCCATTCCTTCCAAAACAATACTTTGAATCACTAATAGACAAGTATATACAGCTAGTGAAAATATTCAGTTAGAATCAAAGAAACATCTATTAGTGTTGTGGAAGTTTGATCACAAAATTGTTTTTCAGCTCCATTGTTTTAGTACAAGTTTCACTTTGATCTGTTCCTAGTTAATTTCTCCAACAGTTACAGTTTGATCCCAAAACACTTAAGGATCACTATCAGCATCTTCTATACATGAATCAATCTCGTGTGCTATATGTCGAAAGCTATCGTGAAATCTGAGTTTATGACATAATGTTGAACTTGAAGCTGTTGTCAAGAATTCCTGTTAATTTTTTCATCTGAATAGAAGAAGACACAGATTTATTTACCAAGCACAAAACAGAAATACACCACACTATTTAAATGTCATCTCCTTACATAAATGTCGGTCCAACACCGTCGATTTGTCGATGACCAAGTCAAAAGGATTGTGGAATGGGCCGAGTGGCCCAAGTTCTATAAATAATAGCCCATCAATTTTTAAGGATTTTTGGACAGCCCAAAGCATGACTTAGTAATCTCATTTATACCGACGAACTCTACTCGTCTCTAATACACGAAATTACTGTTACTATTCCCATTTTCGCGCGGTTTTTGAATTTGAAAATTCTTCAAGAAGCTTCAACGTCGAAATCAATGGCCGAGTCCGATCAGTCTGCCTCCCCTGCGCCATCGCAATCGAAAATATCCGACAGTGATCCGCCATCTTCTTCTTCAGTATCCACTCCGTCAGAATCCAGTCCGCAGTCGTCGCCTTCTCCATTGCGTTGGATCTCGAGGTATTGTTGTTTTCATAATGTTCGATTTCGCTCACATTACACCAGTTTATTTACTAAAATGGGGATTGTAGTTTTGCGCAGAACACTTTTATCGAGTCCTTACCTTCGAATTTCAGATCAAGACACGAAGACGAACTCATCAAGATCTTCAGATTTTACGTCGATAAAATGTTTGTCCCATCTCGATTTCAATCTTCTTTACTTTCTCATCATTTTTACAATTAGGATTCTTTATTGTGTTGTTGATTTTCTGCTGGGTTTTTTGTGAATTATGCTGCATTCATTTACCCGTGTATTCGAGAAATGAGTTGTGAATACATTGAAAATGTCTAGTTTGATGCATATTAACTTATTGCATTGAATAAAAAAACATACGGAGTGAAGAAGATGAGACGAAATGTTGAGTAAAATGTTTAGCTTATGTGTTTCTGAAATGGAGTTTCTGAGGACTCTTGTGAAATTATATACTTTGCTGTTGACATTTTGTAGTATTGACCCTCCGGAATTTGAACTCGCCATCATGAGATTGATCAAGAAAGTGCCAGGTGCTTTGGATGGATTCAAGAAACTCTTACCCACTGCAAATATTATTCCATCTCCTTCTAAGAAAGGGAGGACATTTTTCATAAGAGAAATTTGCACCTTCAACGACAAAGTTCGAGTACAGCCCTCATTCACATTTTATCAACTTGATTCTTGTGTTCTGAAATGTTGACATATTAACATTTTCTTTCACCTGTTTCTTGTTTCTTTTTTGCAATTAAATGAACACAGGCTGGGTTGTATGATGACACTGACAATTACATGTTGTGGCTGGAACATTTGATCGAATACAAAGATGGAACTGAAAGCTTTCCAGAATTTAAAAGAAACGTATGTGTGTTGTGTGCAAGGGTTTCCTTCATATTACGTTATGGTCATGATATATGTTAGTAAGAAGTGCAACTCAGAGAGTTACCTTAATGCTTGTTAAAAAATGTTTGCAGGTGGAACCTCATTTTGTCAACATGGCTGACTTGTGGATGGATTTTGATGCAAAATTTGCTCCTAAAGGCGACGGTGACACACCAAGCAGTGCTAGTCGTGATGCTGGAGAATCAAACCAAGATTCCATTTCAGGAGGGGCGCCGTCAGACTCTTCAGATTCAGAGCCAGCTTCTAAGAGGAGCAAAACCGAGTAGAGATGTACAGATAAGTCAGATCTATTCCATTCCTTCCAAAATACTTTGAATTACTGATAGACAAGCATATACAGTTAGTAAAAATACAGTTAGAATCAAAGAAACTTCTACTAGTGTTGTGGAAGTTTGATCACAAAATTGTTTTTCAGCTCTATTGTTTTGGTACAAGTTTTACTTTGATCTATTCCTAGACCTACAGTCCCAGCTTGATCCCAAAACACTTAAGGATCACTATCAGCATCTTCTATACATGAATCAATCTCTTGTGCTATATGTCGAAAGCTATCGCGAAATCCGAGTTTATGACATAATGTTGAACTTGAAGCTGTTGTCAAGAATTCCTGTTAATTTTTCCATCTGAATAGAAGAAGAAACGCAGATTTATTTACTAAGCACAAAACAGAAATACGCCACATATTTATAGCTGGGGACTTAACTCGTCGCTAATACTTAACCGTCACTGAAACCGATCTCAGTCTCCCTCGCATTTTTCTGAGTTCGAAATTTCATCGTCAATAGCCGATTCCGATCATCCTCCATCCCCACAGCATCTTCTGACGCCAATCCGCTCGCTTCGTCCTCATCCCCCACGCCCGCCAGTTTCGTCTTCCGAACCCGATCCGGAATCGTTTCAGGACCCGACCGATTCGTCCTCAGAACCCGATCCAATGTCATTTTCAGATCGCTTAGTACTACCCGACCCTGACGCGGTATCATCTTCAGACTCCGATCCGGTGTCATCTCCAGTAGCAGTAGTACCCGACCCGTTTACGTCTTCAGAATCCGATCCGGTGTCATCTTCAGATCGTCTGGTATCTCCAGAACCCGATCCGGTGTCATCTCCAGTATCAGTCGTACCCGTTTGGTCTTCACCCGATCCGGTGTCATCTCCAGTAGCAGTATTACCCGACCCGTTTAGGTTTTCAGAATCCGATCGAGTGTTATCTCTAGTAGCAGTACTACCCGACCCGTTTCGGTTTTCAGAATCCGATCCAGTGTCATCTCCATTTGCAGTAGTACCCGACCCGGCGTCATCTTTAGGAGGAGTAGTACCCGACGTGAATCCGGCGTCGTCTTCAGGAGTAATACCCGACCTGAAATTGCGTTCAGAACCTCAACCGGTGTCGGATTCGGGCCCGGATCCGATGCCGTCGTCGTCTTTTTCATGCACATCGCAGAGGATCGCAAGGTAAGGTATTAACCCTAATTTCATTCACATTGCACAAATTCTATTTCACAAACCCTAACGGCTGTGTTGGATTCTATGAAAGCTGTGACGCTCAGAAGACTTTCATGGACTCACTCCCAGCAGATTTAAAAGAAAATCATGGCGCCAAGATCGAACATATTTTCAGCTCTTATGCCGATAATCAGTATGCTCTAGTTTTGATGTCTTTCCATTAATTGTTTAGTACTTTTTTTTAGGGAATGATCATTCGTCGAAGCCGATTTCATTTTTTGATTTTGTTCTTAAAGATGCTCGCAATGGTCTGGATGTCGTTTTAGGAATTTAATGAATCTTTTCATTGTTTCTGTGTTAGAAAATATGCGTTAGGTTTTTCCCATTTTGAATCCGACATGGTTCATCTGGAAGTTTATAAGAAAGTTTTCATTTAGTTTAAAACACAAAAAAGGGTTGAATTAGTTGTGTATGTGAATGCGTGTAAATGTGTGATTTCTGCATATTTTAATTTTTAAGTTCTTTGTATTTATTGAGTATTGCAAATGTGTGATTTCTGATATTCATCATTTGTATATGTTTAGCTTCTGTGTTTCAGAAATGGAGTTTCTGAGTACTGTTGTGAAATTATATGAAACTCTGGCTCACTACTTTGCTATCCTGAATTTGACATTGCGCAGTTTTGACCTTCCGGAATTTGAACTTGCTATCCTGAAATTGATCAAGGATGTTCCAGCTGCTGTGGAGGCATTCAAAAAACTCTTACCCACTACCAATCTTGTTCCATCTCTGTCTAATAAAGAAAGGACGGTTTTTATAAGAGAAACTTGCACATTCAACGACAGAGTTCGAGTAATTTAGTTTCCTTTTTGTACCCACTAAGCATGTGTTCTTAATCCAGATCAATTTACATTTTTCTTCGTTTATTTATTGTTTCTGTATTGTAATTTCTGAAATGAGTGTACATTCGCAGGCTGCATTATATGATGATACTTACTGCTACATGCGGTGGCTTAATCATTTGATAGATTACAACTATGGAGTTCAAACCTTTCCGGAATTCAGAAAAAATGTATGCATATATAGTGTTTCCATGGTTTCATTCCATTTTGTCATATATGTTAAAATGTGGTTCAGAGAAAGTTTTATCTCAATGTCTGTTTCAAAAAATTTGCAGGTAGAAGTCGAAGCTGGTTTAGCTAAAATTGCAGAAGTGTGGATGTGGATGGATTTCGATGCAAAGTTCGCTCCCAGTAACGATGACAAAATGCGAGACAATAGTACTACTGATATTGAAGTATCAAACCAAGATTCCAGTCCTGCCGGGGTGCCGCCATCCGACACTACAAACTCAGAGGCAGCTTTTAAAAGGAGAAAAATTGTGTAGTTTTAGTATGTTGACTCATTCATACGACATTGCAGCTGCGGTTCAGCTATTATCGATAGGATCAGTACACGTTACTCATCTTTAGTTACACAGTCTACTCTTTAGTCAGAAGCATTACTTTGAAATGCTGATAACAAGTAAATAGCTGGTAGTATTACCCACTACCCAGTTAGAAGAACAGACAGCTTCTACTACTAGTTTTGTGAATGTTTGGACTTCAGATTTGTACAAGTTGTTTTCAGTCTAAGTAGTTTTTTCATGTTCTTCTATAGGTCTAGTCTGTCTGGTACAAATCCCGTTGGGCTGAAAATTGATTTCGGCCCAAGTTGATTGAGCCCAATAATCAGCCAGTCAGCAGTTGTGGAAAATTGAACAGTAGAGAATAAAAAGGCTCAAAGAGAAGAGTGCAGAAACCCTAAATTCCCAATTTCAAAATCGCTAGGGTTTTAGCAGTTTCTGAACGATCGATGGCGGAAGCAAATCAATCGATATCGTTGTTGATGATGTGAAGATGGAGACATCTGTGATGGATGAAGTGAACGGCGAAGAGAAGTCGTCGTTGAAGCGGCCGAGTGAAGACTGCGATGCGAATGGGGAGAAGAAGCTGAAGGTGGAAACTGAGGTAGAGGAGAAGTCGTCTGAAGAGTGGGTGTGAAGTTAGTGAGGTTCAATTGGGGCCGAAGACATTCGGTTCTTCAGTGGAGATGTTTGATTACTTTTTCAAGATTCTTCATTTCTGGCCACCTAATCTCAACCTCAACAAGGTACTTCTTTTACTTGTTAATCAGTTTCATATTGTTCCTGTATATTCATTGGTTTCCGTTTTTGATTACACTCTAGCCGGTAATCAGTATATAATACTCATCTCAGTATAGATGTATGTACACGATATCATCCTAGTTTAAGAAATGTATGTTTCGAAAAAAACGTAACTTTAGGCGTTGTCTGATTGTTATAATTTAAGCATAAAAAGTGACTCTTCACATATGGCCATGCTTATATATTTGTTATAACTTTTGGCAGTACGAGCAAATGGTGTTGTTGGATTTACTTAAGAAAGGCCATGCGGAAGCTGATAGAAAAATTGGTGTCGGCATCAAGTCGTTTCAAGTCAGATATCATCCATTGTGGAAAAGTCGCTGTTTTTTCCTGGTCAGAGAAGATGAAACGAGTGATGACTTCAGCTTCAGAAAATGCATTGATCACATTCTTCCTTTACCAGAGAACATGAAAGGGAGGCCTGAGGTTAACAAAGCATTAGGAGGAAGAGGAGGTGGTGGCTACCGTGGACGTGGAAGAGGTGGCCGAGGGGGCAGAAACAGAAATTAAAATGTCATATCACTATGAAGCAGTTATCTAATAAACTAAGCTGTCTTCCTTCCTATGCAAGTTTGTGAACATCTAATTTGTTTCTTTTGAACAAATTTACTTGGTGATTCTAGTCCTTGTTTTATCTCTAATGTGTATTGTACTGTCTGCTTGTTTATGAATTGCTTTTACCCATAATAGTTCTGGGTTTTGGCGACAACAAAGGAATTCTAGAAGGATTGTGCTAAGCCTCAACTGCATACACAAAACCAGCAGAGTCGAGGCATCAGTTTGAATAGCCTCAAGTCCTCTGCTGCATATACAAGCAACAGTCTCAATCGAGCAATCTATTTTCATAGGCTAATGATATGGTAATCCCATTGAATTGATTGAAAGAGGAATTCTGCTGTGCTGATAATACTTGAAAGTTGAAAGTTGAAAGTTGAAAGTTGAAAGTTGAAACCTCTCTGAAGAGTTGACTTGTGCATCTTTAATAGGTGGACATTAGTCCAAATTTGAAATCATCCAGAGCTTAAAAACACATTGCTGACACTGATGTACAAAGGAATCAAAGACATTCATTCCTTGAAATCATATCAATATATTAAAAACATGTTATCATGCATATGTAGTATGTACAAAGTTCTACAGGCTTTCCAACTGGAATATTGGAAATATAAATCAAGCAATTCTTCGTAGCGACTGGGAGTGGAAGCATATAGTATACAACTTACGTTAGGTCTCGGTCTCAATGCCCTTCATAAAGGGGTTTATACTTCTGATAAAATCATAAAGCCCGTCTACAAATTGGACATGAACCATGGCTGCTCAGCCACTTGTCTACGCATGACATGTGAAACTTATGGTGGCAATGAGGCAAGCTCCTTGCAAGTTCCCCAATTTCGAAATCCTATCAACAACCATTCCAATGTTAGTATATCCTAGTAATTCCTAAACAATGTAAAGTAAAGACATGGAAGTAGACTCACCTGCAAACATATTGGACAACAAATGCTTTGAGATGACATTGGTTTCTCCATAATGAGAGAGCACGGCAACTTATTGATTAATTCTCCCGATAAACCCATCGATGGCGCTCCATCATAGACATCATGCATGTTACTGTGACCAACACTTGCAACTCTTACCTGTGTAATATATTATATCATACTATATTATGGTTATATGTCAAACAATATTGGAGCCTAACTGGCATGTATGCACTGGACTAGGTGACAAATTTTACTAATTGAAAAGGAATGAAATAGAAACCGTACTAATGCTTCTTGTTCAAAAATGTTAAAGGTGTTCAATTATGCATATAAACCTTACTGCAAATGGAAAAAAATGACAATGGCACCTAAGTTAGCATAATCATAATAAAGAAAATATGCAGAGCATACAGAAGGAAAGAAAATATATAGTTTAACAAAGCTAAACATTGAGTGTCTAACCATGACAAAACATGTAAAGATGAATAATAAGGAAAGAGTAGAAGTTAAAGGAGGAGAGAATGCGAATATACCTGCCAATGGTGATCCCCGAACATTGTGGGACTAAATGGTTGCTCAATAAATCTTCCACGAAGAAGCTCATCAATGAAGTCTGCCTGAACATTGGATTCACTAATTATATTCAGACTATAGACCAAACAAATTCCAGGGTAAAGAAAGCCTTGTTATAGTTCGGTCTAGTGAGTGACCTAATAAAATAAGGATACAAACAAAATATTTTTTCCTGTGTGGTTGTATATCGTACTGACTAGCAAAACAATAAATATGAGTTTAAGCAAAGAAAGACTCACGACATGCAGACTTTCACAATACACAAAGTGATTCATCAAAATTTTATGCAGAACATTGTTCTTAATATTGGATATCTAAAACCTATCCTTTTGTCAAAAGTTAAGATTCAGAATTAAATGAAAAATGTCTTTTAAATATGTTTGAAAGCCAACCATCGAAGATGAACTCCTTGTGCCTGATTGCTCCATGGACCAGTATGCACGAGAAGCCTCTAAAACTTCTATAGAGAGAACAGCCCCTGCAATGGCGCCTACCCCTGCTCCACGAATCAAGCTACAGTCAGAAGCTCTACTTGCTAAAGACCTGTGACAGCCCCTGTGAAGGCTCCAGCTGAAACAGGTAGGGAAAATCCATCTTTTAGCCCACATCGAATCAATTAAGCAATGTTTATCATAACAACGCCAATTTAATGTTTGCTAATTATTCACATCCATATCGAATCATACAAAAATTAGCTATAGATGTTTGGATAAACAGAATAAAATCAAAAGGCCTCAGCTTGATCAAACCTCAAACTCTTTCAGCTAAAATAACACTAGTTTATCACATAAGATGCAAACACAAAATTCAAGCCTTCGAATGAAAATACACAAACTCAACTCCAATAAAATCAAACTCACCAATTGCAAAAACCCCTGTAAGAGCACCAGAAAGCGCTCCAGCAATCAACTTCGGCACATAATCACAAACTCTACCCTCCTCCGTCCCTTCTACCTCACTCCCCACCTCCACTGACGAAGCCTCATCACCCGACGAAACCATTACCGCACGGCTCCAACTCCTACCGCAGGAATCGCATGAAAACGCAGCCACCGTCCGATGCGACCCGCAGGCACCGCAGTGACGAATAGCCACGTCCATGATGGCGCGACTTCTGATCACGCACACAGTCTTCCCGATTGAGCGTGAATCGTAAACCCTAGAATTCTGAAGTGGTCAATGGTCAACGTTTGACGCCATGAAAATGCGCTATTTTTCTGAACCGGGTTCTCGCGCTTTTCCAGATATTTATTTTATTATTTTATTTCTACCAATTATTGAATTAAGAGCTGTAATCAGGTGCGCTTTAGTACATAATACAGCTGTTAATGTTATCAGAATATGACACGTCATTGCATCATACTCCCTCCGTCCCTTTATGAGTGTCCCATTTCCTTTTTGGATGTCCCAAAATGATCTTCCCATTTCCTAAAATAGAAACTTTTTTACCTCTACATTTACACTCTCTTTCATACTTTTTATCCCACTCATTCTCTTTCTTACTTTTTATCTCACATTTTTCAATTTTCTTAAAAAACGTGAAAGTTCTCAAATGGGACACTCAAAATGGGACGGAGGGAGTATGATTGATCTTAATTTTCATTTTGGCCCTTTATCTTTTAAATTATTAATTTCAAGACCACCTTCCTTATTGGGCCTTATTGGGCTTATCTTTTGACGCTAGAGTCGGAAGTTGTCGTTGGTCCAGCCCGTTAAGTCAACGACCAGAGAGTAGTGACTTCTCTCTCTCCACAATCTGTTCTGTAGTTGCTGCATCGAGATTTCAACAAGGTACCAACTTTCGATCCTAATCCGATCTGTACGGCTTGTTGATTGCGTAGTTCAATTTTGTATCAATTTTTCCGTCATTAGTATGGTTGAATTTTTTCTTTCTGTTTGATTTAGGGTTTGTAATTGACTTGTATTTATATCTTAAATTAGATTTGAGATGTCAGATGTGGTTAAGAAGCTGAAAATGAAGAATTTAGTATTTGATTTTCATTTTGATATCTGGTTTAATTATAATGAATATTGGTTGTGTTTCCGAAACCACGGACACTAGTTTCGTTTTAGGTTAGGTTAGTTTTTTAGACTAGTCTTGAGCTGGCGATACAATTAGATAAGTTTTATGATTGGTAGTTTTTTATTTTGTGTTCTGGATAAGGGGTGAAATGGCGTTCATCATGGAGTTTGCTGAGAATCTGATTCTGAAGATGATGGAGGACCCGAAAGAGAGAGATAGGAAGTTTAGAGAACATGTTTATGCTGTGAAGGATAGGTGCAAGAAGACAAAGGAGATGTGGGAACTTCCACTTCGTCCTTATGGTTTCTGGACATTTGAGCGTCACAATGCTCAAATCTTTAGGGATGCTCAGATCAGTCAAGTGCCTGGACGAAGGGATCCTTATGATGATCTTCTTCCTCCAGCCTTTGAGGACTCTTCCTCTAAGTGAAAGAAGGTTTGTATTCCATCTTCGTCTGGTGCCTAGTTATGAATCATGTGAGGAGTCTGGCTACAACTTTTTCCTTATGAGAAATATGGTTATTGTTCTAGCAATAAGATTTCTTGTTATTGTTGCACATCATGTGATTATTAGCTATTAGGTTGAGTATCGTCCCCCTTCCTCATCTTAGCATTTCGATTTTTTGAATTATATAAAAAGGCAATACCATTTAACCGGAATGTACTTGTGTGTTGTGACTTGGTGACTTCACATTTGAATTATGATCATCTCCTATTAACAGTTTTTTTGGGACGCTTATCATATGCACTGACAACTCAATGGATGGAGATGGCCATTGGCTTCTATGACATGCTGTTTTCTGCTTTCTTTGTTGTATTTAAATATGGAAACTTAACAAGTTTTTTTCTGATGCAGATCGTGACATCGTGTTGGAAGGCTCTCAAGGCCTTCTGAACTTCTCTCAATAAGTTGTTGGACATCAGAAGGATACTAGATGTTTTGCAGCTGGATCAAATAAATCTGTAATTCCAAACAAGACATCTGCGTGAAATGTCTGCTTAGATTTTCATCTATCTTGCAGCATGCGAGAATATGTTCCCTGTAATTTTATTATGCATGACATTTGCTCGATATTACTTGGTTCCAGTTCCAACTATTTTGAACCATGTATATTTCGGTGCAAACTTGTGGGAGTCTTACATACTGTGAACTACCCGTCGTCATGAAGTGAGGCCTGCTTTAATTTGAGGTTTGTCAAGCTCGTGATTTGGATTATAGAAAATAGCTCAAGGGTCTGCTTGGATTATTGCCAAGTTTTACACCTTGGTTGCAATGTTAGTCTTTCAAGGGTAGGCTAGAGTGCATCATGGCCGATCTGTTTCAAGGACAGTGAAAGATAGGGGAAGCCTCCTGCACCAAACAAGGGAGGTGATACTTTCAACTGCAGCCAGACATTAAAATATATACACAATATGCACAACGAATTATAAAAACCAGTTTCAACACCAGGCACAAAGATAGAATGGCACGCACAATATGCAAATATCCAACATGAGCTGTTCTATGTCGGTAGCCCAAACACAAACACTATCAAACTACGTAGCAGAGACGCTAAGCCGTCCATATTTCCTAACAGTGGCAGTGTTTGACTAGGATACAAACCACCAGAATCCTCTCCCTCAGTCAGAGTCTGAGGACGATGAAGTTGACTTTTCCTTGCGCTCTGTAGAACCATTTTGTGCTACTTTGGAGGCTCTCTGCTTTTTGCATGCTTGGGATATCTCATCTATAGGAATCTGTGGAGCATAGCTGAAGATCTTGAGGCCCTTTCTGCTCAAGCTGATAACAAGTTTGTTATATTTGTCTGACCATTGCCCAGCAGTAGGAATCACCAGTTCCGCGATTGTATGGAAGGGCTTGAAACCATCAGCTGCCACATATGTTATTGCTATCAAGCTGATGGATGTATGTTTGATTTCTGAAACAGCATAGTGAAAACCAGCAAAAGGCCCCCCAGTTTCAATCTCTGACAACAGCTTCAGACTTTTCTCAGCAACTGCATCAATAAAAATGTGAATGTAGTGAGCAGCTTTTTTGGCCACTGGTGGAGCATGCTTATCGAACTTGTGCGCTGCTTCATCTACCTGCAGGCAACATGGTGCTTCTCAGTTTTTGCTGAACACTCGTATTATCATTTTTTATCATTTTGAACCACGCATCGACAAGGTCAAAAGGAACTCAATTCAGTAATATCATCACCAAATGTCTATAACACAACATTCTCTCAGGCATACAAGTTATTTGACCAAGACCAACAATGAATGTGTGATCTAAAACCAAGAGCATATTTTCATCCCAACTCGCAGCTCAGCGAAGTATCTAAGACAAACCAAAACTTGCACAACATACTAATAAGAATAAGGAAAAAAATTACACTTGCATATCATTGCATTACCAAAAACATACGCTCATCAACAATTTCATAGAATAATACTCATAATCAACATACTTCAATCAACTGCTTCATAAAATGCAGTGATCGTGTACTAGCAAAATTCAGAATTTATCAACACACTTATAAATCATTTAAGCTCAACTCAACAAAAGCTTCACAACATACCATAATCAAAGTAAACAATAAGCATACAATTTACATGATGAAATTACTTAACCAAATATCAAATCAAAGAACATCAAAGGTACGAAAACTGAACCTTGTGATCAGCGAAGACCAGAACTTGATCAGGAAAGTCGTTATACTTTTCATAAACAGGTCCAAAGACTGACTTTGCCGTGCCTTCAACAGATTCAATTACAGATCTCAACGGACCAGCGTATTTCTTCACATAATCATACAAAATCCCGATCAACAGTAGTGACTGAATCGCCGCGATCCTATAAACCCTAGGTGCTTCAGCTCCGGACCCGCTCTCTCCGTCGCCGTCGACATATCTGAAAATCCACAAAAACGATTCAATACGTTACACGTCAGCAATTCAAAGAATCCGATGATACATACAAGTTTAAAAATCAACACGAACCTTCTGGTGAATTGATGAAACAGAGGATTCTGGAGAGTTCTTGAGGATAGTTTGATAGCAGTGATCGTGTAGATGGAGATGAAGAAGAGGAAGAAAAGATCTTGGTGGTGAGAGATCGGACGGTTCAGATTAAGTTTCGATGGCGGTGGAGATTGATCTAGAATTTTTATTTATTTTTATTTGATGTGTGTAATGGAAAGAGGAGTAAGTGGTTTGTGAGAATGACACGTGGCGAGCGTTGAGTTGCAGTTGAGTGGTGGGGTAGGGTTTAGATAATATTTTTATTCAAATATGTTGCATAAGCATTCTCGGACAAGACAGTGAAAATCAAAAAAGAGTCAAAATTGCATATAAAAAAAGAGTCAAAATTTTCAACAAGTAGAAATATTTTTGTTTTGAATCGGCAATCAGATTGTTCTTCCTAATGAGTTGAAAAGCTGAAGGGTAGAGCTCACCACAAAAAAATTAGTTTGTGTAATTTATATCTTATTAAATGATGTCTCATCTAGTCAGTGTGGGATTATAATTGTGGGATTCTGTTCTTTAATATCTTTTCGTTAGTTTAGACTAATTTAATTAAAGGAGTTTGTATAGGTTTGTGTTTGTTTAAGAGTGACGAAGAACTGATGATACGTAGGTGGGATTTGGGTAGAAAGTAGTAAGTAGTTTAGTTTCCATGTATGCTAATGGCGGATGGCCATTTAGAGTTGAGAGTTTTTTAATGTTATAGATAGTGAATGTTATGTTTGTTTCTTGCCGACATTGGCTAGGCTGGGATGTTAGTTGGCTTGTTTAATTATGTGTAGGGCAAGGGGGCTGGAATGTAGCTAAAGAGGTATCTAGTGAGTGCTAGTCATACAAGTATTTATGATACAAGAAAGTTAAACAAGTTTTTACATGCTGAAACATGGGATTTGAAACTTCTCGAGTTCTCATCTCATTGAATGGTGATGAAGATCAGTACTAACAAACTTGTCAAGTTTTAATGCTTGCAGTTGGTTCAGCTCAATGTTGTGATGCAGATGATTGCTGACTTTTGGATTTTGGACCAAGTGTATGAATAGGTTGCGAACTGTTAGTAGAGTCATGCACAAGCCATTTTGTGTTAAAACTAGATGCATCATCCGAATTGGGCCGGAGGTTTGGAAATGTTAGCATTTGGAATAAGCCCTAATTTTATCGAGTCTGACTACGGCCCATTACAAACTCAACCTTGAGTATTACTCCATCTGTCTCATAATGTTTGTCCACTTTCCATTTTGGGTGTCCCCTTAAGTTTGTCCACTTTTCTTTATTCTCAACCACACATTCTACTTTTTACTCATTTACTTATTAATCATTTATTCTCAACCACACATTTTATACCTTCTTTCTACCTTAATTACCGCGCATTTTGTGCTTTTGGACAAACAAAGCGGGACGGAGGGAGTACTTAACTCAAAAAATAGCAGTTTATTTTAAATGTTTTCATTTAGACAAAAGGACTGTCAGAACAAGGATGCAATGTAACATGTCAGTGAAGGTATTGGAGTTGCATCACATTCCAACCTTTTGCTTTTGTTTGATCTTTAGCTTTATTAGTATTGTTTTCTAGTTAAAAGTTTAGGCTTTTAGCTGCCTCGATCAATAAGCAGATCTTAGTGGTGGGGCTTAGTAATGCTTGCACTATTTTAACAATTAAACAAGGAATGATTGATACGATCGCGACACTGAACGTAATCTGTATGTTAAAAAGCAAAGTTATCATCATTAAAGTTACCAAATATTAACATGTTACACGGAAGACGGCTATGCCGTATTATAGTTGATTTATACTCACACATTAGTCTATATAGCCAGGCACAAGGCTCATATTTTTACCCTTTCTTTGCTCTTTTGGGTAATTTGAGGGTTCTTATTTTCATAGAGAATTTAGGGGTACTAGACATGGCGTGGAATAACATGGCAAGTGACTGGTTTCTTCATCTCTAGAGATAGGTTCAAGCATTCGCTGAGATCAACTGGCTGAGCGGGTAGCCATTTGTATTCTTGTAGGAGTCTAGCCAGCCAGAGGTGGACAGTGGCTAAGCCAAGTGCTTTACCTGGACATACTCTGCGGCCAGAGCCGAATGGAGCGAGCCTTAAATCTGATCCCATTATTGAGACGTCCTCTTCCATGAACCTCTCTGGCCTGAATGTCAATGGGTCTTTCCAGATAGAAGGGTCATGGGTTATAGCCCACATGTTGACCATAGCTGTTGTGCCTGCTGGGATGAGAACCTTGTCGATGCTCACATCATGGATAGCTAATCGAGCCCAAGAGAGAAGGGGACCTGGAGGATGGAGGCGGAGGACTTCCTTGACTATAGATTGGAGGTATGGGAGAGCTGGAAGATCAGAGTCTCTTACTTTTCTACTGCTGCCAAGGCATGAATCCAACTCTAGCTGGGCTTTGGCTTGAATATCTGGATGTAGGATAATTCTGGCCATGATCCATTCCAGGAGTATGGCCACCGTATCTGTTCCTCTGAATATCATTTCCTGTAATTAGATATATACATCTTGTCAGGACAATATTGACAACAACTGAAGAAATGATAATGGGTAAGGTACACTCTCATCACTATAATGCAGAGCACCAGTATTAAAGTTTCATTTCAGACCAATCATTCTTCTTTCTCAAATGCTAGAATATCCCTCAGCTGCACTACATAGAAGCTAATCACAAATATACTACAGTCTACAGTACTCCCACGAGTTTAAGGTTTTTAAAGATACAGCAGGATTTGGTGGTAGACAATTTTAGAACCCTTAACAAAAATGATTTTAGAGTATTACAGCAAAAGTTAAAATAAATACTTCAACAGTAAAACCAGCAGAACAGAGTATACACAACAAGCCTTACAAAATAAGCAAACCTCATAAACAAATGAAATATAGAATACTTTATGTTTCATGCAACTGAGTACCTAGGGGTAAACCATTGTTAAGTTCAGTTGACAATATAACTTTTTAGATAAGAACTTGACGAGAAGTTGAAATAAAAATGCGGTCATAAATCTTACCCATAGGACAGCAACCATGTCCCAATCGTCTAAAGTCTCCTCCTTAGGTAAAGATAGTAGACCACTGAGAAAATCACTTCTGCAGCAGTAATTTCCATCTGATTTCCTCTCTGCTATTATACAACTGACAATATTATTAACTTGCATTGCAACCTTATTACATCTTCTCTTAACACCACTGAAGTCCATAAACCCAAGAGGAAAGTAATCTTCCCAATTATATTTTGCAATCAGTTCGTACCCTTCCCTAACCATGAGCCCCAACTCTTTTTCCACCTCTGAATCAAGGCAATCCCCAAAAACACTTTCTATAACATTTTTCAGTGAATATTTTTGCAGTATTCCTCTCAACTCTACAAAGCCCTTTTGATGCACTTCCTCAGTTACATCAGCTAGTATCTTATCAGCTAAATGGATTCGTGTGGTTTCTAGGCCAAGTATTCTCTTGGGCGAGAACAAATGGTTGGCCGCTAATCTCCTAAGATGACGCCAATACTCCCCGGAAGGAGCAAACCCAATAGCACGTTCAAACATCAGAAATCGAGCAGATTCTTTAACAGGCCGGTCTGAAAAGGATGAACCTGATAGGATTTCTTTGGCTGTTTCAGGATGACTACTAATAATCACTCTGGTCATTCCAAAACTGAGAGCCATGAGTCGGACTGCACCACATGAGGTGGCCAGAGAGGCTAGCCGACGATGGGCAGCCAAACACATTATGTCAAACAAGTTTCCAACAAGAGGAAAACCAATGGGACCTTTTAACTTTGGAGAGCACTGTTTTTGGTGGTTTCTCCATGCAAAGCCTCCTGGGACCAGCCAGTAACTCAGCACTGCAGGGAGGATCAAAGAAAAAGACATTGAGAAAATAAGTGACCACTGAGTATGCTCTAAGAAGGCAAAGCTTATGAGTAAAACAAATATACTAGCCAACAATGCCAGTAAATTCATATTTGGAGGTTTAAAGGCAAAACAGAGAGCTAAATATTTGAAGGAAGTGTATACTTGGTCAATGTAGGAGGTAACTTGGTGTGGAGATGCTATCTACTTACTGGTGTATTTATAGCATGTGAAAAGGTTATAGTTAGAAAAACCTGGTTACACCTCTAACCACGATAAATGCAGCTAGCTAATAATGTATGTAAATAGCACTAAGAGAATGCACTTTATTAAGAAGTACACAATATTATATAAGCTAATCTAGGATGCATTAAAGTAAGCAAATTCAAAAGGAGTGTATATGAAGCATATAAGAAGGAAGGTTCACTAAATATTTCACAAATCACATCTACATAACAATAGTAATAGCTGCAGTACCATCTCTGATTAAATAAAATAAAGTGTATATGAACTTATTTTGCAAACAAGAACAACCACAGTTACATAAAAAGATATGCAATAACATGATTTCATATATACATATCAATGATTCCTAGTTTCAACAGTATATATTGTGATGAGGCATGTGCTCTAAATGATCCGTCCAATCATGGAGTATTTGTAATTCTAATGGGATACTAAAGTTTTGAGTATATCCAGACTGTTGCTAGTGGTAAAATTTAGAGAATCAAAAGCCGTAGCTTTTGGGCTTTGTTGGTTTGGGGGTCCCCAATGGGGTTCAGGTTCTCTGACAATCATCTTGATCACAATGCCAATAATGGGTAAGGGTAAAAAAGAAAATTATACAAACACTGACCTGATAGAGGCTCGCAAGGATTATGCTTTAGCTGGGTTCCTGACGCGTTGCATAATATCTCAGCAGCATCTAATTTGAGTATCTTTGCTAAGATTTTCTCTTTTGATTCCAAATATGGAAAATGACTACCTCATGGAGTGTAGAGTATTTTTTTGATTTTATCATTCACTTCCCCTCAATAATTTACGCTCTAAACAAGGATCATACGGTTCATGCTGCCATAAAGATTTGGTTATTCTCAATTAAAAATATGCTCTAAAGGGCAGCGCATGGATATAACAAACTGATTGCAATATCCTTAATTAATTGACACTCAAATGCCTTCATAATAAACACAATATCAGAAAAGCTCAAAACATATAACACTGCTCCAAAATATGGATGTTAAGATTCACAAAACATCATTGCTAAGGATCACTCATCAATTACTATGTTGAAGAGTCGACAATCCAGTTATATTTTGAGCATCACGGGACGCTAAAATTTACATACGATTTAGCTACTCCAATATGCATAGCTTATTAACAATTCTTACTCTCTTTAAAATTCACAGGCTTAATATATGGTTGTGACTACATGTAAGACTAGCTGAGAGGTGAAATTTTTAAAGGATACATATATTTAATCGCATATATGATTTAGTATCCAAGTCTAATAAAAAACTAACCTTATTAACATGCTCTTTAGTTTATCCCAAAGGTACCTCCATTTTATTGAATACTTTGATTCCATACAAAATTTAGTAAGTTGACCCATATGCATCCTTGCTCCTATCAAATATCTTCAATCAACCTTGCATGGCCATTATTATATTGTGTAATGTCTGTAATACAATATTTTCCAAGTCATACTCCAATAAAAGTAGAAAAAAGAGGTAATAAAAAGCATATCAAGTATATTATACGAAGGACAGTCTAAAAGAAGGATCAATAAGTAAATAAATTAATAAACTCTTCTCTATAGTGTTGCGTGTTAACCATATATTAACATCGTCTATCAAATCAAACAAATCATGAACTTGAACTTTTCAATCAATAAAAGTAGAAGCAAAATTGTGTGGCTGCTTCATAACCCCAAAAATCCTCACGATAGCACTATGTAAGGTGGAACTAAAAAATGATGCTTTCATCTGATCAAGGCTGTGAAGCATTTCTTATATCAATCCACTAGTTAAAACCTCTTTTGTTAAACCCTAAAATAACTAATGGAAGAAAGGACCGCTTATGGTGGTCTATGACCATATGAAAAATGGAAGAATCCATTTGTAGGAGAACACCAAGGAGAAAGATCAGTAAAATAGATCATCTACATTTTTAAAGCACAATCTGATGTTGACACATAGAAAGGAGCCTATAGTTAAAATGTAGTTATAAACAAGAATATAAATAGTTTACAAGCAAGTAGAGCTCCAACTAATACCCAAGTTGATGCGCATACATGCGTACAACAGACCACACTGCCAGCAAGGTTTATCTTCATTACTCTTCTACATCAGTCAAACCGGCGAATATAGTAAAGTGGAAGACTAAACAGAATAGGTCACTAGGAAAAATAAAGCAGGACAACTTTGCCTCACTTATAATATAACGTACAAGCTACTAGATCCTTCTCGGATAGTCCATTAGAAATTAAATCAAAGCAAAAAGTAGGAAGGTAACGTAACAAAGCTGAGTAATGGCATACCTCTTATAGTCTAATATGGACCTTTTAGTATCTGTTCCAGGCATCGGCAATCCACATATCAAGTCCTGTAGAAAAAAATCAAGATTATGTCAGCACTGAGATCCAGCAGGACAAGTATGTATTTCTACTAATGGAAAGTTAGATACCACAACACATCCAGGTTTAAAACTGCCCATGCCACAAACGGA
Source organism: Sedum album (assembly GCA_006409495.1). Taxonomy (NCBI): domain Eukaryota; kingdom Viridiplantae; phylum Streptophyta; class Magnoliopsida; order Saxifragales; family Crassulaceae; genus Sedum; species Sedum album. The sequence continues at coordinate 65,834 of QZGG01001164.1, forward strand.
CTTGACACGGCAATTAGTCTAATTAACATCAAGATAATGACCAATATTGGCTCACTATCATGAGATACTGACACATGGCAAAAAAAATTATCCACTAGATTTAGCTGTAAATATTTAAAGTCTACGGTTTCCTCTCCAAGAGTACAAGGTATGTGGAAAATTTGGCATAGCTCATAATCCATAATTCCTCAGTTATACCATAAATAATTATATGAAAAGAACAAACATCCAGGGTACATGATGAAATATTTTTTCAAGTGCACTATGCCAAACACAGATAACTATTAGATTCAAAATCAGCTTCGGACTTCGGAGTATGGAGAATTGGAGATCACAATCAAGCGACAAGTTGCTTAGACACATAATTTAACAAATTATCTTCTTGCTTCACCTAAATAATGTAAGAACTAACTCGAAAAGTGAATGCAGGAACGAGAACAATAAAAGGTTAAAACTGAATCAATTACTTCCATGAACTGCAAAGACATGCAAGAAATAATGTCAAGCAAGGGATGGTGATTAAAGTTGATAAAAAGAACAGAGAAAGCACAATATCAAGCACATATACAAAACTGATGTCTTTAAGCATTGAAACTATAACTCTTTTTTCTTGTAACATGGTTAAATGATACATGTGTCCTGCAAGAAAAGAAAAGAAATCGAACGAATGTTGATTGCTACTTTAAGGATATGTTACGATCACACTTAGTCTAACTGGCTAAATGGACACATCTTTCATTCGTAAAGGTGGATAACATGCACTTTTTGTAGGATAACATATATGTTTAAATACTAATATATGAGCCCTAGATTCTCAGAGGATAATAATTTGTATTATCTATTCTAAAGTCCTACATATAAGAATATTTCGTTCTCTACTGCGCACGGGTCAAGAAAGATAGGCCTCGCAAAGACTAATATTGACACTTACACACTATGACGCTACACGGTACTGTGACTGTCAGTGCAAACATGAGAATCATATGTGGGGCCTAAGGGTCAGATTCCCGCATGCAAGGTACTTCCTTAATGTTAGTATTTATTCAAGAGACATCAGAGAGTAAAGTAGTGATTAAAACACTGTCCATATCCATACTGTTTTATAAGAAACTCAATTACTACCAGCATCATGGTAAATGTTACTATGAAGCATATTCTGCAAGTTGCTAGAAGGAATAATTATCAATAACAAATACCATGCCACTATAAAACACATGAGAATCTCGCAGATAGCCATACACTTGGCCAGCACCTTTTAGACATACCATCTAGTAGATGGACGGAGATGCATATATGTTTCACTTTCAGTAAATAGTGAAGATGGTGGATATGCATCATTATGCATTTAGTGGCATAGGAAGGACGAGTTACTTTCTATACAGTTTACACATCACCTTATTCATACGTAGTTCCAGGATTATTATCTGTTTCTTTTCATAGATATTTAAAGGCCATACAACAGACACCGTATTCGAATACAGAAAACTAGTGTATCTTGCATTTGTTAAAGTCCTTTTCTTCTACTATAACAAATAACTTAAGTACTGAACGCAACCTGTTTTTTCTTTCATCGGCAATCCTGCAAACATGACTCAACAGATCTATGGCATCTCCGAATCTATCACATTCACCTAAAAGCTGCTACAACTATTATAAATATAAGAGTCCACAAAAAGAAACAATACTTTTTGATAAACGCATAATTATTTTCTTGGTAGGACAGTTAATCATACACCAAAACTAAAGAACCAGAGAAAGCAATAAAACTTATCAGCCTTGCAAAAGATAACTACAGGTGTTAGGGGCTTTTTCAGAGATAACCGTAGTGTGCACATGCTTAGCGTTAGTGACTCATAACTAAAGCTGATAGGCAAATTTTCTATTGACAATCAAGACTTGTATCCCAATTTTTCAAAATTTCATAGCTCCAAAAAATTAGAAAACACAACATTTGTCCGCATAGCCTTTAGAGTTGACGAACTAAGACATACCATCTTATATCAATATAGAATTATAAACTACTCTTTTGAGCCGTGAGCCCACATGGTAGTGTATCCATGTGGATGGAAGTTTTTCATCAATTATAGTTCAAACAACAAATCACTAAATGCATAAAGCTACAGTTATCATCCAAATCTAGAAAAGTAATATATAAATAAAAGCAGTAAAACACCTACACAAACTTGCAGCCAAGCAATAACAAACACAAACACATACATGCCATGTGAAACACAACAAGCCTTTATCCATTCGCCAAGTGATGAAATTATCGAAATCGGAAAACATGTAACATAATGATTACCAAAATCGGCGTGCGTGGGAAATCCGGCGCCGTCCGAATCCGCCATCGATCGAGCATGTGGGTCGGAATCCAATCAATTTCACCGGCCAGATAAAAACCTTAATTACATCGGAGTCCTCCAGGTTGATATAATTTACAACGCTATTTCCATCGAATTTAGAGCGCGAAATTATTTGTATTTCCCGCCAAAATTGACCTAATACAAAGCATGGATTCGATCGAGTCGACGAAGCTTTGGATTCTCAACAATGGCGGAAAGTGATAACGACGATGCGATCGCGCCTTCCTTTCCGAACGGAAGAGTGAAAAAGATTATGAAAATTGACAAAGATATCAACAAAGTCAACGCCGAAGCTCTGCATCTCATCTCATGTTCAACCGAACTCTTTTTACAATTTCTAGCGGAGAGATCTGCTGAAGTAGCGATCGAGAAGAAGCGGAAGATTGTAAAGTTGGAACATATTGTAACCGCCGTGAAGAGGCACCAGCCGACTAGTGATTTTTTACTCGATTCGCTTCCTTCGCTTCAGTCTGAGGCGTTGGAAAGTGTTTCTACTGTGGAGAGCCGTGTGAGATCAGAGAATGCGGTTAAGCCGGCACCGGCTGGTACGAGGCGTATCGATCAGATTTTCGCCAAATCCGGGAAGGAACCTGCTGATGCTGTGATTGAAACTTAAATTTACAATGTGTGTTGGTCACATTTTGATGATTTACATCATGTTGTTGCTATGTGTTTTGGTATCAAAATTAGTTCTATATATTTCAAGAATTTCCGCATCATATATTTGTCGATCATTCTGCGAGTTTTTGTTCTTCCCGTCGCGGTAGTAATATCAATGAAACAGTAGTAATGATTTAGATACCAAAGCTATATTACAAGAAGTATTGAACTCATCGAAAGACGAAAACCAAAATTTAAGCACAAATTTTCTTCCTTAACGTTTAGGGACTTTGCACTGAAAAAATGCAATTCAAATCAATGAGATAAACTGATTCATCCATATTCAATAGCATATGAATTATGAAGACGAGTGATCTCCCAAGGACAAAAGAAGAGTGATACACAAAGGCATCAGATTATTGGGCTGAAAAGCCCATTTATTGAAATGGGCCGTAAAGTGATGCTCGTTAGGGTTTCGCATCAGTCGTGGATTAGGGTTTTTCCAGAAACTCAATCATTAAATAGCGAACGCCGTGACTGAACTTTCATCTCAACTCTTCCGCCGCTTGCGATCGAAGCGGTGAGGGACGGATCAAAGGTACGTAAGTAGTTTGTCCTGGTAGAATTCTTTGTTTTTGATTCTGTGCGAAAAAAACCTGGTAAAAAAAGCAGGGACCTGTTGCCATATTGTGAACAGGCCTCTCGTATATGTCAGGGATATCAAATCAATTGTTTTTGGGTGAACCCGAGTAGTTTTCAGTGACTCAAGGGTTCAGTTAACGACGGAACATTCTGTTTTGTGATTTTTTTGTTGTAATCTGATGATTATAACAAAGCCAATTTGCAGAGCAAGGTCGGCTTTTTATATGTCGCAAATTCTTGCATTGAAGGTTGGCAATATAAATTATGCAATTCTCCGTGCCTGTCAGATATTCTGTTTTGATTATGGCCTCGAACAAGTTGCAACATTCAGATTCTTTCTAAGACTTTAGTCTGTGAATTTGATGTTTGATTCATTGCTTAATTTGATTTAGTTACTATTAAGCCAATTTGCAGAGCAAGGTCATCTATGTTAATGATGTTTACCATTGCATTGAAGGTTGGCGATAACAATGTTATGCAATTCTCCGTGCCTGTCAGAGTTACTGTTTTGATAATGGCCTCGAACAAGTTGCTACATTTTCATATCTATATCTGGAGAAAATTAATCAATATGGAAATAATATTACGTATGATAGTAGGAATATTTAACAATTTGAATCAGAGGGTTAGTTGAAATATATTACGATGCGAATTCTTGGTTTAGTTGAAATGTATTTATAGAATTGTTGAAGGTGAAAACCCATTATAATAAGAATAAAAATGAACCTTAGTTCCCGCGATACAATTTAACAATATGATATAATAAGTCCAAATTTTCATCAATGAAAAAGTTGTCACCTAAAAATGGCAGAAGATGAATTAAAGTTGGCTTGATGATGTTCCAAACCGGGGTCGAGCAAACCATTACAGGTTGGTTTGTGCTGACTGCTGGCGGGTGTTCGATTATGCTATTTTTAGTTTAAGCAGGTTGGTTTGAGCTGGCCTACATTTGCGGACATAGTAACAACGTCTGTTTAGTTATCTGTACTTGTTTGACAATTTTTCAAAACCAGAATCTGTTATATACCAGGCACCAGCTCTAACTTTCTAAATCAAGGGTATCTCCTAGATTCTCAGATTCTGTATAAATAACCCTCTAATCAACCAAACCTTCACTCATCTCAATCCTACAAACAACAAATTTAACAAACAATTCTGAGCATTATGAGTACTTGAAGTCAAGGCTGATAGGAGAACTGCCGAGCAGAAGGCCATTGATGACTGGCTTCCAATAACATCTTCCAGGAAAGCTAAATGGTGGTACTCAGCTTTCCACAATGTCACAGCCATGGTCGGTGCTGGTGTACTCGGACTGCCTTACGCTATGTCTCAGCTAGGTTGGGGTCCTGGTGTTGTTTTGATACTCTCATGGGTCATTACTTTATACACTCTTTGGCAAATGGTTGAAATGCATGAAATGGTACCGGAAAGCGGTTTGACAGGTACCATGAGTTAGGCCAACATGCGTTTGGCGAAAAGCTTGGTTTGTGGATCATTGTGCCTCAGCAACTGGTGGTTGAAATCAGTACTTGTATTATTTATATGGTAACTGGAGGAAAATCGTTGAAGAAGTTTCATGATCTGGTCTGTACTGATTGCAAGGATATCAGAACAACTTACTTCAATATGATGTTTGCTGCCATTCACTTTGTTCTTTCCCATTTGCCTAATTTCAACTCCTTTTCCGGCATTTCTCTGGCCGCAGCCGTCATGTCTTTAACGTAAGATAACAACATCTCAAACCATGTCCTTTGATTAACTTGGTAACTCAATAACATGTGTGTGTATACTGCTCGCAGGTACTCGACCATTGCGTGGGTGGCCTCGGCCAAGAAGGGAGTACAACCAAACATAAGTTACGCGCCAAGATCACATCCACAACAGGCATAGTCTTTGACTTCTTCAGTGCATTAGGGAATGTTGCATTTGCATATGCTGGACATAATGTTGTTCTTGAGATTCAAGCAACACTGCCTTCTACACCTGAGAAGCCTTCCAAAGGTCCTATGTGGAAAGGAGTAATCTTAGCGTACATTGTCGTGGCCATTTGCTACTTTCCTGTCGCTTTGATCGGGTACTACGTGTTTGGGAACAGCGTTGATGACAATGTTTTGATAACACTACAGAAACCTGCATGGCTCATTGCTTCTGCTAACATATTCGTTTTCATCCATATCATTGGCGGATATCAGGTCATATACATATTCTTTCAAACATTTAATTTCATGTTTTCTCTCATTCAATCCTCAGATTGCTGATCCGGCCTTTTCGAACTTGCAGATATTTGCCATTCCTGTGTTTGACATGATGGAGACCTTTATGGTTAAGGAACTGAAATTCAAGCCTTCTGCAATGCTCCGCTTTGTAACTCGCAATCTTTTTGTTGGTAAGAAAAACACTCAATCCCCCATCAGACATGCTTCTCATTGTTACCCTCACCATGAAAATCTTTGTTAAATTGTGCAGCAATCACCATGTTTGTTGGAATTATGCTCCCATTCTTTGGAGGACTGGTCGGCTTCTTTGGAGGTTTTGCTTTCGCTCCAACATCATACTATGTAAGTATATACTTGGTCCATTTTGCTGATAAGCAGATTCTCAATCTGAACGAAACATGTTCCAAAACCTTCACATAATCTCTAGTGCTTGTGAAAAATTGCAATTTTCCGCAGATTCCTTGCATTATGTGGCTGAAACTCAAGAAACCCAAGAAGTTCAGCCTTTCTTGGTTTGCCAATTGGGTAAGTCTCCAACACAACAAGTACTTGCATATTTTTTACTTGGATTTGAAACCAAAAAGCATAACTAACTTTTACCGGTTTTTGGAAATCCAGTTCTGCATCATCACTGGCGTTCTGTTGACCATCATCGCACCCATTGGTGGCCTGAGAGAGATCATCCTTCAAGCCAAGAACTACAAGATCTTCTCGTAAACCATGTTCCACCATATATTCAAGCTCCTCTTGTCAATAATCCACACAAGCGAGATCAGTGGCTGCATTTCTGATATAAATGTAATTATATGATGTATAATGGAAAAAATAAGACAATATACCAAACATCAGGCTGCCTTTTCTACAGATGATGCTCAACACCAAATGTGCCAATACAATAATATTGCTTTGTAAGCATACTTACATCACATATAAACTCCTCTTAAACCTTTCATCATCAATAACAAAACCCAGTTCATAAACTCGAAATCACTCCAAATCACCAACCTGATTTAAAAGAATCGCTTTTGTTGGCTTCGGAATCTCCGAAGAAGTAATGAACAGTAAGGTGCGAAAATAGTGGTAAGGTTTGAGTTTCTTATCAAGCACTTAATGTTTAATTTTTATAAGCAAATAAAATCATTATGACGTGTACGACATTCTCCGGCTGCACGTCTTAAAAAGCATAAGTATTTAGTACTCCCTCCGTCGCATTATGAGTGTCTCATTTCCTTTTTGGATGTCCCAAAATGATCTTCCCATTTCCTAAAATAGAAACTTTTTTACCTATACATTTACACTCTCTTTCATACTTTTTATCTCACTCATTCTCTTTCTTACTTTTTATCTCACATTTTTCAATTTTCTTAAAAACCGTGAAAGTTCTCAAATGGGTCACTCAAAATGGGACGGAGGGAGTAGGTTGTTGTTGTTGCTCTCAGGAGAATCTTAAAGATCCATTTGATGCCATTTTGGTATCTCCTAAGACTAGAAATGTCGTTTGAAGGAAGCCCTATTCATAGAGAAACCTAAGTTTAGCTGCTGAAGGTTTTCCGTATGTTTTGATGGATGTCTTTAGTCCCACTGTTCTCTCCACCATTTATCAACTTTGAAGTTCATTTTTCTCATATCTGAATCCTATTCCGACATCCAGGTCTCTCCGCCCACCCGCTGGAAATGGCTGCAATATTCACAAATCTACGATATCCATGGTACAAATTACATAACTAGCTGGCTAGCAGCTGTCTCATGATGCATTTGATGATGTTAAACTTTTATTTTCTTCAGGAATCAGTTGGACCAAAAAGATCATCACCATCAAGAAAACGACGCAAGATTTTGCATACATGTACCATCTCAATGCTCGCCACGGCTGAAAGGGCATCCTTAAAGGCTACAAGGTTCGACGGACCAGTTGGTTTTCTAGTGAACCGTGTTATCCAGTTTATAACAACTAAAGGTCCATTAGTTGGCCTTTACAGATTTCAGACACATTTGATTCTGGCCATAATGTCCTTCCTCGATGACCGGATTTTAAACGTTGAGAATGTTGTGGAGGATCATTTTCCTCCGACTTCGTATGTTTTTGACAAGATAGACGATGTTGTATGCCTTACCGAGAGCTTTCCTACGAAACTAGACGAGGCCGTTGATAAATTCGTTGAGGTTGTAAATAAGTACCCTCTAAGGGATGCTCTTCGGAAAATTGTAGATTTGGTGATTCTGTTGAGAAATGTGTTGGCCTCATGGTGGGGGTCTGATTTTGTAATGACTAAAGAAAGGGACATCATGGTTGACACGAACTGCTGTGAAAATAGCCAGACGACAAGGCTGGTGGGTTGTGATGAAGCTGTTTGTCAGATAGACCCTCCGACGACAACCAGACTACATGAGAAGTTACACAAAGCAGATGAAACACAAGAAACTGGAAAAAGGACTATGGAAAACAAACACAACGACGTTAATGGAGAGGCTAGTGTCAAGATAGGGGATGAGAATGGAGTGGCGAAGGATACCGAAGAACAAGTTCCCAAGTGTAGCTATAAAGAAGTGCTTGAAAAGGGAAATAGTTATAAGGAAGTGCTTGAAAAGGGACACAGCTTTAAGGAAGTAGTTGAGAAGGGAAGCACTTACAAAGATGTACTTGAAAAGGGGACTAAGGAAGAGTCTAAGGAGAGTACTAATGAGGAAACTAAGGAAGAGTCTAAGGAGAGTAATAATGAGGAAACCAAGGAAGAGACAAAGGAGCGGACAGAAGAAGCAACTGAAGATAACAACAGCATAGGAGACCTTAAGATAGTGAACAATGGAAATGATCCAATTCTAGAGTTGTTTGAATCAGCATGGCACATGACCTGAAATTAGGTCTTCCCAATGGTCATAGGATCGGGACCAATATCGAATAGTGCACAAAAACTAGATCTCTTGCTGGTCTTAGAGTGTGGAATCAGCTTCAATGTGTGCAAGATTCAGTGTTGATGAGGCTACTATATGTACATGATTGATATCTATAGCCCAAATAAGTGATACCTTCAAGCACAAGGCACATCCAATTCTAGATTTGAAGGGTGAAGTCTTTTCGCCTGTGAACAAGCATTGAAATATAAGATTCAGATTTCGTGCAGTCAAATAATTTATTTTTAATTTTCGATTCAATTATTTAATAAAATGTTTCGATTTTTAAATTTTATTCTATAACTTTTAAAGAGTGAGACATAAACTACAACAAAAGCAAGATATATTCACTTGCTTTCTTTTTGGTGCCAAGCAAGATCTCACCTCAATCCCAAAAGGCCCACATGACTTTAAGCAGCTTGAATAAACATGACACTTTAGTTCACTAAATATCCAACTTAGCAACCTTAAAAATACAAAAATAATTGACAAAGTGTGAATAAGGGACAAAACATGATTTATGGAAGTAGTTAAGTTGACTAAATTGAATAGAAAATGTTCAGACTTGTCATCACTTGGCCATCATAATGCTCCCTCATTCCACCATAAGGCTTTTTCAGTATTAGCTTCTAAGCACATACTCATTATTGATAGCTATGTTATACCCGAATTCAAATATCATCATGGCCCAAAGCTACTACTCCCACCACCTCCAGCCTCCACTTATCTCTTTTAACCTCATTTTGTTTCAAAATTAGCCACATCACAACATTCATGAGCTCATCAGAGTGATCTTGTAATCAGAAGTAGAGTCAGTCTGTCACACAATCTTTAACTTTGTGTCAATTATGTTTCAATAATTTATAATTAATTTAATAATAAAAACTATATTTATGAGCTTCATTTTCTATTGAAAAGCCATTTTCAGAAATTATACACATTTTAATCATAAGGAACTATTATCATCTGGATGCGTCGATAGCAATTCTATCATGGATACTAAAAAAATATCAAATTTCACGATAAGAAAAATGATTGATATTCTTTCATCCGTTGCATCAATTATTAGAAAAATATCAAAAAGCCGATCTTTTTATCTCGATTATTTTCTTGATTTTACAATAATGATAGCTGGACGGTCAATTTTTTGTTTATAAAAATTGAAAAATTCAATTAAAGAAGAAAAAAAAGAAAAGAACAACAATAAATCATTTACTTTGCTTTTCTTCTACTCCCATTCATTCATCAGTCCGTTATCCTATTTGGCGGGAAGTGGGCCCTACCAAATACCAACCCCACCACTCCTCAAAACGCAACGTTTCACAAACAATCTTCATAAATACTCACTGCTACACTACTTGCTACGAATCTCTTTCCCCTTAAAAATCTCCAACAACCACCACCGCGACTACGACCGCCGCCGTCAACATCGCCGTCGTATACTCCGGTGATAAAATGATCCGCTTATCAATAAAATTATTCTTCCTGCTCTTTAATTTCTACACGGCGACTCTCTCACTCTCCCCGGACGGCCTCTCACTCCTCTCACTCAAATCCGCCGTCGACAACTTCTCCACCTTATCCGACTGGAATGAAGACGACGACACTCCTTGCAAATGGACTGGAGTATCGTGCATGAACGTATCGGGATCATCCGATCCACGCGTCGTCGGACTTTCACTCGCAGGTAAAAACCTCCGCGGATATATCCCGTCGGAGCTCGGCACGCTCGTATACCTCCGCCGTATCAACCTCCACGACAATAACTTCCACGGTCCGATTCCGATTCAGCTTTTCAACGCTACGGCGCTTCATAGCATCTTCCTATACGGCAATAATCTCTCTGGTCCGCTTCCGCCCTCAATCTGCTCCATACCTCGCTTGCAGAACCTCGATCTCTCCTACAATCATCTCTACGGTTTGATTCCGACTGAATTACGGAACTGCAAGCAGCTCCAACGGCTGATTTTGGCTAGCAATCAGTTCACTGGTTCGCTACCGACAGGGATTTGGCCGGAATTGGAAAATCTAGTTCAGCTTGATTTATCGGCGAATGAGTTTGAAGGAGAGATTCCGGAGGATATTGGTGAATTGAATTCGCTTTCTGGTACTTTGAATTTATCATTTAATCATTTTTCAGGAAGGATACCTAATTCGCTAGGAAAGTTGCCATTGGCAGTGAGTTTCGATCTAAGAGGGAATAATCTTAGCGGAGAGATTCCGCAGACGGGGAATTTTGTTAATCAAGGCCCGACTGCATTTTTGAATAATCCATTGCTTTGTGGCTTTCCGTTGCAGAAAAAATGTGATAAGTCACAGGTGAGCCCGACGGGGAGTCAGCATCGGACACCATCTGTTGAGCATTCTAAAAAAGGATTAAAGCCTAGCTTCATCGTGTTAATATCAGTAGCTGATGCAGCGGGGATTGCATTCATTGGGTTGATTGTGGTGTACGTTTATTGGAGGAGGAATGATTCTGGTGGATGTAGTTGTACTGGGACAAAGAAGTTGGGAGGAAATGAGAGGCGTGGTTGGTTTTTTTGTTTATGCAGGAATGACGGGGCGTCTGAGGATGATTCGGATGCGGAAGGGGGTGGTAGGTTGGGAGGAGGGGAAGGAGAGCTAGTGGCGATCGATAAGGGCTTTACATTTGAGCTTGATGAGTTGTTGAGAGCTTCAGCTTATGTGTTGGGGAAGAGTGGGCTTGGGATTGTGTATAAAGTTGTGCTGGCTAATGGTGCACCAGTGGCAGTGAGGCGTTTGGGGGAAGGTGGTGAGCAGAGGTATAGGGAGTTTACCACAGAGATTCAGGCAATTGCGAGAGTCAAACATCCAAATATAGTGCGATTAAGAGCTTATTATTGGGCTCCGGATGAGAAGCTGTTGGTTTCTGATTACATTTCCAATGGCAGTTTGGCTTCAGCTCTCCAAGGTCAGTTCTCATTACCTTCGTTTTCATGTTTCAAGCTTTTT
>QZGG01001165.1:0-77197 GCA_006409495.1 Sedum album
CGAATGAGTTCAGATAAATGTAACGCGGTTATATAGCTAGGGTTTAGCAGAATCAAGATGGCCTTGGTGGGCTGGCCCAAACGCAGCCCGAATGAAACTGCTTAAGCAGTCATATTAATACTTGATAAACAGTTTGATTTCACTTTAGAGACACTCTAAGTATCATTTTGACATGAGATGTTACGTATTTGAGCATTTAAGTATATTCACATTCTTAATTACATAAAAAAGTCATATTTCAACCGTCTATCTCATTTACTATTTTATTAATTCAGTGTCACCTGGTAACTGTTAACCTACTTGTATTAGTGTTATTCACTGATTTATAAGGTAAACATGTGTCGCCCAATTAATAAACTAGTCAATGAGATGAATGATTGTAATTGAACCTTACAAATGTAATTTAAAAATCGAGTTTTATTGTATTTACATGGCGTAAACCATAAAAGATGAAAAATAAGGTTAACTTACTACTCATTACAAATATAAGGTTAAACCCTCAATTAATTTTTGCGATTTGCATTTGTTTGTGAGCTGTATAGATATGATGGAAATGTATCATGTGGATCCTCTCAATTTGGTGGACTCGTGGATCCCCTCTTGCACCCGTTGATTGTATTTTTTGGATAAACCAGATTGTGTCAACGCATTAATGAAGCATGTGACTTGCACGTGTGCATTTGTCATGTGCACACGTGATGTGCACATGACAAATGCACATACGTAGCGCAATCTGGTGCGTCCAAAAAATACAATCAACGGATACAAGAGGAGATCCACGAGTCCACCAAATTGGATGGATCCACAAAATACAACTTCTAGATATGATTCATGAATTTGACATAGATGTAGGTTCATATAGTGATGTTGGTGATTAAACAAATTGTGGAGATTTAAAAAGCTATATGAATTTTTTTTTTTATTGGTGGGTTTACAATTGAGTACAAGATATTATATATTCATCTAGTACAACTAATACTTTGAACGCACAAGCAATCTAGGCACTACCACCAATGAAACTTCAATCATCCATCAATATCCAAGCAATTACATCTATTGGGCATCAAATCAACAGCTTCCACGCACAGGCGGAAGAATAAACAGCCTCCACGCGTGCAGACGGGAGGAATGAAACCCCAGAATAATCTGAGGTTCTTTTGTCAGGTCCCTCACCAACAGACCACCACTCTGTTGGCAAGCTATATGAATTTGAAACCCTAATTTCTTAAATAATAATCAATGTACAATTGAACTAAATGATGCTTGTAAGCTTGTGCCATTTATGTATATTAAAATATCATATTCATGCGCAACGCCGCAACTGCATGCTTAATCTTTAGCTCCATTCCATCTAGTAGTAGTTGGCAGTTGGGTCATCTATTCCATTCATCCAAATGATCATCATTTGTGAATGCTTTTATAGTATTTTATAATCTTCATAGAGCATTAAACACCCTCTTTTTATAAGGACACATTAATTTCGATAACTCTAACAATATAAATTAATTGGATTTTCACTCCAATAAAATGTGGCCGTTGTTTGTCCTTTTATTTTCCACTTTAAAGCAACTTTAAATATCTTTTTTGCGATAAAGAACCAAAGTACAGGAGATAAGATACGACAGCTTCCATAACCTTTGCCTAAATCCATTTAAATTCCACGAACATTTCAGATAATAAAATCTGAATGTATTCATCTCAACAGTCGCTATTTGAAAATTCATTTTTATTTTAACAAAAGTTTATAAATGGCACGAGAGAATACATTCGCGAAGGACCATCAAATTTTTTGTAAGAAGGACATCATCTCTATCGTTGATTATATTAATCAAACAGTTAATTTTAATAAATGTCATTCACAACCACATACATTTTTCTGATCCTGAAAATATAATTAAAGATTATTTTATAAAATCAACAATTAATATTATGTTCATCCGTGTCATACAAATTAGTCTCTCTAATTTAACCAATAACATAAATATCAACTTTTTATATATAAAAAAGAGTAATAAATTACAGAAAACAAAAAAGAGAGAAAACAAAGCAAAGCAAAAACAGTTTTGGTGCTGTTTAACTTTTCGTAATTAGAACGAAATAAAATAAAAACAAAAAGCTTAAAAGCGCAGCAGGACAGCAAAAACAGAGCGACGGAGAGAGAAAAGTAAAAACAGAGCAATAGAGATAAAACAGAGAGAAGAAGAAAAAGCTGATTCACCATCCCAAAACCACAACCATAAACCAAAAAAAGCAAGAGAAAAATCCCACAAGGGTTTTTGATTTCGAACCAAGCGAAGCCAGAGAAAATCATGCAGCCGACCCAGCAGCAGAGTTCTCAACCCATGTTGCTGAAGGCGCATCAGGCAACCTGAGTTTCAGCAGCAGTAACATGTCGAGAGACGAGGAGGAGATGTCCAGGTCTGCTCTCACCGCTTTCAGGGCTAAGGAGGAGGAGATCGAGAAGAAGAAGATGGAAGTTAGGGAGAAGGTTCAAGCTCATTTGGGTCGGGTCGAAGAGGAGACCAAACGCCTCGCTCTCATTCGTGAGGTATTTTCCACCACCATTTTTGCTTCATTTTTGTTTTTTGTGTTTCCCCCAACGGTCGGAAATTGTTTGAATCTGATGCACAAAATGTCATATCGTAAATTGGTTGCTAATTAGTTGGTATAGAATAAATTGTTTGATTCCAAGATCCAATAATTGTTGTGTATCTCTGGATATGTAACTAATGATTTGGGTATGACTGCTATTAGGAGCTGGAGGGTTGTCGGATCCGATGAGGAAGGATGTTACGGCAGTGAGGAAGAGGATCGATCAGGTTAACAAGGATTTGAAGCCTTTAGGATTGGCCTGCGTGAAGAAGGTGATTGAGAATTTTTTGTTTGTTTTCACTTTTGTTATGGAAAAGCTTTGTTTTTTGTGTGTGTTTTGAGGATATAAGTGAGTTGAGATTTTTGACAAGCGAAATGGTGGTTGTTCTCAGGAGAAAGAATACAAAGAAGCTCTTGATGCGTTCAATGAGAAGAATAAGGAGAAGGTACAGCTGATTACCAAACTGATGGAGGTATGATCTCTTTATCTCGTTAACTTTGTGAAGTGCGGATTATTGATTACCACGACTTAATGTACTTATTTAGTACATAACATATGGCCTTCTGTCATTGTGTCTCTACATGAATTTGTCGATACGTAGTTGTGTCCAAAGATTTGATAATTGATTTATGTAATCTCAATTCCCTAAGATTTAGTGGTTTATGATAAGTATATAAGTAACAATTTAACAGACAGTTTATCTGATTAATATGTGTTCTTGTGGTGTTGAGCTTGAGCAGTTGGTAAGCGAGAGTGAAAAATTGAGGATGAAAAGGCTGGAAGAGTTGAGTAAGACCATCGAATCAATACGCTAAAGATTCATGAAGGTATTACCACAGTGCACAAGATGATGCTGACGTACCAACAACTGGTAGTTAATCGGTAGCTCGTGTGGGTGTATTTAAGAAAATATAGCGTCTTCTCCTTACTCCGTAGTGTCTCTACTCTTGAATTTTATTTATAAGCGGGTTTATGTCGGGTTTGATGTATCGCATGAGTACCTTGTTGTTTAGGGTACTCAATTTGTTGGTGTGTTTTCTCATTTAGTTTCTGATTAATTTAGGAATGTACGAAACATATGCTTGTAATGTGTAAGTAAAAACACTTGCATTTCCTCGTCAAATGTTATCTACTTTACCAAACATAATTTTCAACAGGATCTCAACTGCTCTAACCTCATTTCAACAACCATGAGATTGTTAATGAATATGCCAAATCTGAAGCAAATGGAGTGTGGGGGGATGCAAGGGTTGAGATGTTTGGTGGGAAATGAGATTAAGATAAAGTTGTAGAAGAATAAGAATTTGGGAAAGAGTGGGGACTGCTTGTTCTTGAAATGGAATGCATCATCATAGTGATGAAGCTTTAGCTTGAATCACTGAAACCTCCAAAATGGACAAGTCTGGTGTGGGGACTAAAGTTGACATGGTATGGGTCGCTTTTTGTGATTAGGTGTTGCAAGAGAAAACTTTGAAATTTTTGAATTAATGTTTTGATAAATTGAGCAAGGAGTTTAGTTGAGTATGTGCATGATCTAGTCATGCTTGTTTGAATTTGAATGACTAAAACATTTTACCAATTAAATTAGATGCTTAGATTTGCAAAAATATATTAAACGATTGTATTTAGTGAGAATGATTCAAGAAGGATAAGTATATATTTATAGGACTGTGTGATTGAGATTTATAGGACAAGTATATTTATAGGACATGATCTCGAGGATTATTAATAATCTAACAATTGAGATTTAAACTCAAAATAATTGTCGACTCCAGCCGCATATGTATTTACAAATCCAACTGCCAAATTATAAAATAATAATTTATATTCGAACCGTTAGATTTAATCAAATCAACGTTTCAAATTTAGCCATTCTGTCTCACAAATATTTACATCTTCTAAATTTTGTACATGTATTTAATTATTTTATTTAAATCTCATTTGTCATATTAAAACTATTTTAATAAAAACTAGTAGTTTGGTGCACATAATAAGTGCATAAAATTAAATTTCCATATAATTTATATAAAAGTGTATCATTAGAATACTAAATATGTAATTATTTTATAATACATGGCGGTTGTGATTAAATATATTCATTTAATTAAATTAGAGGACAAGTGTGCGTAAAATGCGGGGCGGTTGAGATAAGTAGTTTTTAATCTCATCCATTCATTGATAAAAATGAACGGATAAGATGATGTTCTTTTGTCTCACACTTATTTACTTGTCTCACTTCATCTTAAACCTACATGGATAAATTGGAAAGTTGAATGGCGACTTCAAAAGAAGCCATTTATATACCTACAAATAAACATCTAAACTTTCAATTTAGACAAATTATTTCATCAAAATTGATGTTCGACAAGTCGCAAAATTTTGCAGTGAAAGATTTTATGAGGACAAGCATCTTTTGGTAAGACGAAAGGACATAATCTCAACTGTTGATTTTTATCAATCCAACAGTTGATATTGGTAACCGTCAATCACCAACCGCCCGTGTTTTTTGCAAATCCAACCGCCCAATTAATAAAAAACCAACTTTAATCTCAATCGTTGAATCAATCAAATCAACGGTCAAAATTACATCCAGATGTCTCACAAGATTTACATATCTCTCTAAATGTCAACTTGCATTACTTTCTTATGGACACGATATATGTGTGCTTTTATCTATTGATTAAACCATTTAAATCGAATCATTACTTTCTTATCTATTACGCCAGCAGAGTTGTAGACCGACTCGTTTGCTGGGCTTCCATTTCCAAAGCCCATTCAAATCACAAGAAACTTCGGGAACTCACTGAAACTACCTACCTTAGTGGTGGATCCCATTGTATAACCTCACACGTGGACATCAACTGAAGACGAAAGACAGCCGATACGGCAATCCATCAGAGTCGGTCTAAGACTCCACTCCAATACCGAAGAAAAAAAAACCTTAAAAATGACGACGACGATGTCCCAAACGACCAATCCCAGATTCCGATCATATGTTAGCATTCCAAATAAATCGTCGACGAGGACCCATACGGACCAGATCACAGTGGAGATGAGTTGAGGTTCGGGGTTCCACAGTCGCTTGATTGTTTACAAGGGAGTCTAGTGTCACCCTTTTTGTCAAAGACGTATGATTTGGTGGATGATCCAGCATTGGATGGGATCATATCTTGGGGAGCTGATGGTGAGAGCTTTGTAGTTTGGGACCCTTTTGACTTCTCTAGAATTGTTCTTCCCAGGAATTTTAAGCATATCAATTTCTCAAGTTTTGTTCGCCAGCTTAATATTTATGTGGGTATCACTCGACCTCTATTGGCTAATGTTGTCATATCTATTTGATTGTGTCCTTTGTCTTTTTCTTCTATTTCTTTTTGTGTTCCCTACACTTGTGTAACCTTGTTGAGATGTTATTTGAATTCATAGTACGCTGTGCTTTGTCTTTTTTCTTTATATGATGTCATATGATGTAATATTTCATATTTCTTGCGGTTAGTACAGATGCACTCGGTTGCTAAATTAGAATGTGAAGGCTTTTGGTTACTTTGTTGTCCTGAATAATATTTAGTAAATGGAATACGATCATTCTATCTTGAAGGAGAACATTTAAAGAATTTCTTCAGTGGTAGTTGATAGTTATTCAGTATTGGTAAGGAACTATTCTGTGTTACTTATTAGTTTGCAGATTTTGATGCGAGAGATATGTTTATTAATTAGCGTGTAAACTGAGCTTTTGTGATGTTCGATTGTATATTTAGAGCAGTGATGCTGTTGTTTATGCTTTTATTTCATAGTTGCTTATTCTGCTTTTCTTTTATTGACACCAATTCTTTTCTTTGGTGCTCAGAGGTTTCGCAAGGTTGACGATGACAAGTGGGCATTTGCTAATAAGGGATTTGTTCGTGGGAAGAAACATCTCTTGAAAAGCATTCAAAGACGCAAGTCACCCCAGTCGCAACAGGATAGCTCTTTTGAGAGTTGTGCTGAGGTAATGAGACCTGGTTCTGAAGATGAGGTTGAGAGGTTAAAGAAAGAGAGGAAAATGTTGATGCATGAAGTTGCTGAGTTACAGAACGAACAGGATGGAACAGTTCACCATATGCAATTAGTGAATCAGAGGATTCAAATCGCTGAGAAAAAGCAAAAGAAAATGGTTACCTTGTTGTCTACGTTGTTTCAGAATCCAACATTCGTGGCTCGTCTCAAGTCTAAAGGTTCTCACAGTCAAATTGGTTTCCCACATGTGGCCGGCGGATCATATCAGAACATTGATAAAGAGATTACAAAGTCCTTACCCAATCAAGTTAAACTTTACAAGTCCTCAATAATGATAGAGAACCCAATAGTCTCCATCCCAGACCTGCCTAGCCATCTCATGGAAAATTTGGTTGAAAAGATTGATGGTGATGGTGAACATGATCTAGGTTTCACAAATGAGGATTTCTTGGTGACAGAATTACCTACTTCAAAGGAGCTGGAGGAGCTAGAAGAATTCATTGCAGTCCCCGAGGATATGGATGGGATGCTTAAGAATTCCGTAACTCGAGATTCAGTTTTCAAAGGGAAGGGTAAAGCGGACAAACTTGATACCTTCAGCCCCGATTACTCAGTGTCATTCCCTGAGGATGCAGGTATGGAGAAAGCTTATCACGGGTTTTCAATCAGGTACAGAAAGCAGCCGCAAACCTGAGGGTATGTGGTCGATGGGATTTAATGCCAGTATGGTCATGTCAAATCCTAGCTGTGTTCTCTGGGACAATGTAGCTGACTACAACTTGCCTGAATTTGGAGGTAGCAGCTCATTTCCTGATTCCTGGGAGTTTGGTTCACCAAATGCTGCAGGGTTAGATCTCAGGTCACCAGATAAATGCACTTTTGATGAGTTTGATATACAAATGGATCAGTCTGAAGACAGTGTGGCCAAGTACAATGATCACTAGTGGATCCTCTTGCAGCATCAGATGATCCTCCATATAGAATAAGTTGGAATTTCTACATTCCCTTTCATGTACCTTATTGATTGTCATTGGTTTTTTTATTATTAGTCTTTTGAAGACAACATTTTTTGTCTCTTAGTTCAGTCAGCATTCCTGTAAATTGTCCAGCTACTAACTGTTATTAATGGCGGCACAATGACTCTGTACCCGGATTTTGTGCAGAAAATATACTTGAAATAAATTCATTTTGATCAATGGCAGATCCAGCGCCTCAAAATAGGGAGCAGAAAATTAATTGAACTTCAGATTAGTAGGGTACAGATTAAATATGAGATCACTAGACCACAAGTTATAGCTACTTCTAAACTTAAAACAATGAATATATTCTCAAATTTCTCATGATTAAGGGTAAGAAATCCCGTCAACCCTCTTCGATCCGCCCTTATTTTGATGATTTTACTATTATCTTGTATAGTTTTGTCAAAATCTTTTATCAAAATTATGTATTTTTGGCTGGCAACAAAATGTTGTTACAATATTGGATCAAATTCTAAATAATATTTGATATTTTAAATAACAGCGTATTTTTTGATAATGAGATCTCAAAATCGGTAAACAATTCCATGACAATAAACTAACCGGAACTTCAACCCTTCTTGCCACAAATCCTCAATATGCAAATATAGAGCCTAACCTTTATTATATGAAAGTAAACATTGCTCCTCTCCAAAAATAATTTACTTAAGCTAACTTTAGTATTAAAAATATAGGGATAGGATCAAAGAAAATTAAATTTTTTGTAGTACTGAAAAGTATTATCTTTAACTGTTGATTTGATTAATTCAAATATTAAAATTAAAATTATTTTTTAATTAATTGAATGATTGAATTTAAAATAACATGAGCAATAGAATTTGATGGATATTTTTAAATTAAATATCACCCTTTGATATATTAATAATCAATTGTCAAAATTATATCATACCATCTTACACAATATTTTATGTGGCCCATGAACTTTCCCTGAATTTTACTTTTTAGTTATTAATTTCCAACACATTAATCCACTAACTACATATACTAACATGGTTTGACACCAATATATTATATTTTGCAACAATCCAAATACTTTTTCTACATCAAATTATTTTCTTTGACCATACATTGAATGGAAGCCTAATGTACGTATAAATTGATTCAAGTAAAGTTGGTAATGACCGGTGTGTTAGATACAAGATGGTGGTCGTGGAAAAACTGAAAAAGTATATCAACTTGGGTTTGAGTATTGTACATGCAGAATAATACAGCACGACAAACATGAAAGTGGAAGAGAGTCACGCCCTCGGACCATATTTGGCCAATTAATTATTCAGGATTTATTTTTAATTTTAATATTTGCGGTTAATGATATGTAAGGATCAATTACTATCTACTGCAAACATTAATACGACGTCACTTCAATGTTATTTACGATAACCTTACAAAATTTTGGATGAACCTTTCACCAAAATTATACTCCGTATGATTTTTGGGTTACTACAAATTATTGTTACAGCCCTACATCTGAATCCAATATGGGAAGGTTGGTAGGTTAAAAAATCTGCTTTGGATCATGCCGTCATAGGTTTTTAAAGTACGATCCATGAATAGCTTTGAAATATATGTTTATTCAGGACATTACAAAATGTCGTTCTAGGAGTGCATGAACACATCGAGAGTTTTGTCAAATATAATTGATTACTGTCCAGAAAAACAACCGCCATTTTTCAAATAATGAAGTGGAGCACTTAAAGTCAAACACCATTCTCAAACTGGTACAAGTGATGAGGCAACCTAGTTGTGGCGCAAGCCACAAATGGATCAGCTAATAGCAGCTCATCTTCACACTCTTCCAAGTTAACTTTAGTTGTTCCTGGTGGTAACTTCCAGTCAAAAGCTTGAAGTAATCTTGCTAGTAACATAACTGTCATTGATGTACCTAAAGTTCCTGCCACACAAGAACGTCTCCCTACTCCAAATGTGATAAATCCAAGACTAGGATCAGTTATAACACTACGAAGGGCAGCTTCACTTTTGATGTGTCTTTCGGGATCAAAAGTAAGAGGATCCTCCCATGCTTCGGGGTTTCGTCCTACCCCATATCGACTAATGAGTATATGACTACCTTTAGGAATGAAGTAGCCAGCCACAGTTGTGTCACTAGTAGCGAAATGAGGTGGGATAAATGGGTTGATAGGGTGTAGTCTAAATGCCTCCATTAAGATTGCTTTTAGGTATTTGAGGTCAGGGATATCAGATTCTTGAACAAGTCTACCCTTGCCTACAACCATGTCCAACTCTTCCATGGCCTTTCGCAAAATGCTAGGCTGGTTGAACATCTCCGCCATCGCCCATTCCACTGCATTTGAGGAATTGTCCGTTGCGCCAATTATAAGTTCCTACAAGAGAGTTAATTATTTCAATGCAAAGTTAAATATGTACCCTAATACATTGATGAAACCCTAAATATCACACATTTAAAGTCAAAATAAACGACTAATATCGGCCTTACATTGATAGTCCCCTTGATTTCATCTTCGGACAATAGCGGCTTCCCAATGGGGTCCTTAAGATTGATCATGATATCTAACATATCTTCCATAGATGCCTCATTGGATGATGCTGACCCTGAACGCCATTTCTTGATCCTTTCCTCTATGATAGGGTTTTGATACTTTTCGAGAGCTTTGTTGGCTTCTACAGCTTTCTTTTCTTTACCGTCAAAATCAAATCCTGTTAAGGCTGGGAAATAATCAGACACCGCAAATGCAAATATGTGCCTTAACGTCTCAATAACGCTTTCTGCATGTTCTCTTCCACTGCACCAGGACCCTTGTCAGGCCTGGCTTCTCCGAAGTATCTTTTATTGAAAATTAATCTCTTGATCATATTGATTGAGAAATATAAGGTGGTCTTCCTAAAATCCACAATACCATCCGGTATGTTGTAGACATAGGCAACAATGTTGTCAGCTTCTTGCACCCTCTTGTCATGAAACCATTTATGCATGGCTGGAGAAAATAACTCGGAAGTCAATATCTTCCTTATTTTCGCCCACTGCTTTCCACTTGGTGATAAAACAACACCTTTGTAGTTATGACTGACAAGAGCTGCTGCCATGGATTGTGGGCGTGAAGCAAATAATGCGTCTTGCTCTTTCAAAAACTCTCTTGCGAGTGATGGACTGGTTACTGGTATGACATGAACTTTTCCAATACGAATGCATAAGATATCTGTGTTCAACTCCTTCATGAGCCCGAATATCCATTTATATTTATTTCTTGCATTGAGCATTTGTGGGAGGCATCCGATGATCGGCCATGGAGAAAGACCAGGTGGAAGAGGAGGGTTTATAGCCTTCTTCACCTTCAGACTTCCATAGAGAAATCTAGAGAGAAAGGTTACGAATATAGCTATGGCTAGTAATACTCCCACAGTGAACATGTTGGTACCGATAACTTATCCTGAATATTACACAAATGGAATGGTAATTAATGTACTCGAGAGTTTCAATATTTATAAGTACTGATGCATAGTCTGAAAACTGTGGTTGGTGGAACCATGGAACTAAATATTCACTTGATATTTATGCGAATAAGGATGCACTATTTGAATTTATATGAAAATAAATAGATTTGATAATATAAGTTATATCAAGAGATGATATATGTTTGTAGACAGTAGGATCTAGTGATTAATTTGATTTTTTAATTAAAATGAATTAGCAAAAAAGCACGGGGTTGGGAATTGACGGTTATAAATATCAACCGTTGGACTGATAAAAATAAACGTTAGAGATAGTGTCCTCCCGTGTCATATAATTTCCTGAAAATATATTTGGCAAGCTAGATATCAAAATATATCAATGTTTGAGATGTAGAGTATTAAATGATATCTTCTAGTTAAAAGGAAAATGATATAAAGGGGGAAGTCCAAGTGATGTTATAATATCCTTTCAATTTATAATAAAATAGATAAGTTTATATATCAAGTGAAAGGTTCTACGATATATATCTTTTAGTAAGACGAAAGGACATGATTTCAGCCGTTTATTTTTATCATTTCAACAGTTGATATTGATAACCGTCAATCACCAACCATTTTTTTGCAAAATCAACTGCCAATTAATTAAAAATCACTTTAATCTTAATCGTCGGATTAATCAAATCGACGGTCAAGATTACATCCTTATGTCTCACAAAATTTACATGTCTCTCAATTTTAGATTAAATATATTAATAAAAGTAACACGTGAGGGTAAATTAATTCGATAAAAATACAAAGAAAGTTGTTAGTAATTAATCAGCCAAAATTTAATGACGTTTGAATATTTCAAAACTCTATTTTATCAATACTATTTTGATTATACATATCTTGTCGATATTAGGGATATTCAGATTTCCAAAATGTGACCAGTTTGACAATATTCCAAAATGTGACCAGTGGTCGTGTAAGCAGAGCGGAGAGACATGCGCGCTTGATTGGCTAAACATGCTTGTTAATGATTGGGTGAAGGTGTCCGTTGTGACCTGTGCTACTAGTGATTAGAATAGGATTCTCATGTATGAGATCTTAGACGAATTGTACCCATTGTAACCACTATCAAAAAAAAAAGACAATATTCCAGCAACCTAAATAACTCTAAAGATGGGTATTTTTTACGATGGGTGGAAGATGGGGATTTTTATTAATGTATGCATGTTTCAAATCATTCAGTTGGGTCCAAAATTATAAATTTAACGCGTTAGATATATGATTCTAAATTGATTCCTGAAGTATAACATATAAAATTTATAAGCATATATTTACTTGTTCATTTCATGTATTACTAGTGTTACAAATTGTCTACTTTCTGTTGGAATCAAAATATCATTAATAATAACAGAATCCGATGTTCATGAATATATGAGTAATTAACCTGAATAAAAGCTACGCGTTGCTATTTATTAATGGCGGCACAATGATACACTTGAAATTTTTAATAAACAGTTTTCTGCTAATATATCTATACCATGTTGACGAATCTTGCGCATTCAGAATCGGTAAACAAAACTCTTCTTATTTGTTAATGCATATTAGTATTGAAGGAGGAACCATCATGGGAAGCCCCTTAGTACTCAACGTAGCTAGGGTTTGTTAGTTTTCTCGCGAATGAAGAAAATCTTATTCTGATGAGGTGGGGCGTTGGATGACTCTGGCCCGCCACCCAACTTTGACCATATGCACATAAATAAATATTATATGAGATGGTTTTTTATATTTCTTCATCAAGTAGAAAGTGTAAAAAGAAGATTTTCCATCAAATTATTCTCTTTGACCAGTCATTAAATCAATGCTTAAAGTGATTTAAGTCAAGTTGTTATAAAAAAGTGAAGTTGGTGATGACCAGTGTGTTAAATAGGATTACAACAAAAGATAGTGGACGTGGAAATTAAGTACGCGTTTCAACTAGGGTTTGAGTTTTCAACATTTAATAATAAATATGCTAATACACACTCACGTCGTGTGGCCACCTCATTGTCGATTTTGAAACATGAATTAAAAATGCATTTCGATTGACTTCCACATTCTTTTGGGTCATTTCTATGCAGCCTTTATATTCTGATCTCAACTGGCATCTCACCTCACTGTCTGTTTCTCGCCCATTACTTAACACATTCATATATTCATTGTATACCTTCATCGATCGTTCTTTAACTTGATTGATAATTGATGGAGCAGGCCGGGAAGGGTGGTCTAAAATGCCCTCGTTGTAACTCAACCGACACTAAGTTTTGCTACTTCAACAACTACAGCTTGTGTCAGCCTCGTCACTTTTGCAAGGCTTGTAAACGTTACTGGACTAGAGGTGGCATCATCCGCAACGTCCCGGTTGGAGGCGACTTTAGGAAGAATACCAAGAGTATTGATGAACTCGCATCATCATCATCATCATCTGCCTCTCTAATTGTTGGTGTACCACTCTCATCTTCAAACCAATTTAAGAACAAAACCAAGACCCAGAACCAATAGTTAATCCAGTTTTTGATCATTTTGAAGAATAAGGTAGCCTTGGCTTGCCATGCATCCAAT
Organism: Sedum album; assembly: GCA_006409495.1. NCBI lineage: Eukaryota > Viridiplantae > Streptophyta > Magnoliopsida > Saxifragales > Crassulaceae > Sedum > Sedum album. Next base: position 13,639 of record QZGG01001165.1, read on the forward strand.
CTTTATCATTTTAATCGTCACTAATTGTCAAGGCCGTTGCTAATTTTAAGTAGTTTATGGAGTTAAGTTCTTGTATTACTTAGTAAAGTCAAAGTTGTTTTTCTGTTGAATTTTACGTGGAGTACTAGTTGCACCATTTACCACTACTCTAATTGTAAGGCTATATAAAGCCAGCTCTCATTATTAATAAAAGTCAAGTCAATTTGATACATTGCGATCTCAGCCTATTTTGATTTAACATGAACGCGCTTGTCTTTACAGTATATAAACTTAGTGTGATTGGAAGTGAATCAAAATCTTCGTAGAATGAGACTTGGACAAGGCGATCATGCTGCGAACAACACTATGCAATGAATCCAAAATAAATAGTTTAGTTTCAAAATTACGTCGTTTTATAATTCATTCATAATTTTAAAAGTTGATTTTAGTAAAATAATATAATTGTATTACCATTTAAATATAACGATTGGCTATGTAGCAGATGAACCCACGGATAAGGTGTGACTCAAATAGGGGTTTAACTGATGATAAGTCAATCAAATATTTCCAAGTAATTTGCCAAAACTAAACTAATTCTAAAACTAACCTCTTTAAAAACAAGAAAAACAAGCACCCGTGGCCTAATGGATAAGGCGTCTGACTTCTAATCAGGCGATTGTGGGTTCGAGTCCCACCGGGTGTGAATTATTTTATTTTTTTCTTTAAAAAAACATTGCATCCACTCCCTCTTCATAACGTACTTCAAAAAAATCTACGGATATAATTAATTGAAAAAGTAAAAATTCAGAGGTATATATATCTTGGGAAAGTATCATGTGGAACCCCCACCTTTTCATGGATCCATGGATCCCTCTTTGCATTCGTTGATTGCATTTACTGTTTGCATTTTGAACGCACCAGATTGTGCCAGCGCATTAATGAGCATGTGCAACTCACGTGTGCATTTGTCATGTGCAACTCACATGTGCAATTCAAAAATGCAAACACGTGGCACAATCTGGTGCACACAAAAAATGCAATCAACGGTGATGAATGGGGATCCATGGATCCATGGAAAAGGGGGGTTCCACATGATACTTCCCCTATATATCTTAAGAGTCATCTATCACGGAACACAGAGATAGCTAAACTCACAGGCTAAAAATATATTGGATCGAAGCAACTCAAACTTTTATATCACCCATTAACAACCCTAGTCTGAGAAGCATAGGCTGTTTTCATTTAAAGAAGCATCAACTACTTATCACGTACACCGACCACGTACGTAATTGAATAGTTGCAGTAGCTGAGAGAACAATAATAACTTGTATAAATTCAACAAGTTCATTACACATTGATGATCTATCTTGATGCTGTAGTGCTCTAATTGCATTAAACAACCACTTCTTAAAGGAATGCATCTCTCTCCCTGGAACAAAAAACAGCTCAAAACCGGCGCTGCTTTTCGGTCTTCCCTGTAATAATCCAATGCACTTTCCACCATATCTTGCATGGCAACCAGCCAGCAAAAGCACAATGCCTCCCTTATTTTACTCTCTGTAATAATTATTTTACTCTCTTATTTTCTTTCTGCTGTCTCCCTACCATTATTTTGCGTCTTTGTTTGTGGACTTGAAAATGTAGATCATCTGCTAGACTGTAGCTATTTGTTGCTTGAATACCGTTTGCGACTTTAAAGAGTAGGGTTTTGGTGATGCATCAGTGAAAGAGATAGTTTATTATTTGAGGGTTTGGAATGCTTGAGATTTTAAAAGAAGCTTTTTAGGGCTGAATTGAAACCTAATAATTGATTTCTACTGATTTGAATGGGGAATTATATCAAATATTCTGATTATATATGATTAGTATTATTAACTTCAATAAAATGAAATGATTTGATTTCATCATTTGATCATATGCATAATTACGACATTTTAGGGTTTGCATGCATTCAGGAACTCCATTATCAAAAGAAGATCATATGATCAGTATTATTAGAACCTTCCGAGAGAGAAATGATGGAACATAAAATTATTAGCATATATGTTGTTATATGACATAGTGCAGTACTACCAGAGTAGTCAAATTATATATTAATATCACGACTGTATTTTTTAGCTTAATATATATCATTGGGATATTTAGGGATCTTAATTTTGAATCCCACTGTAATTATGACTCCAAAAATGAACAAAAAAGACGATCAGATAACTAAGGGATAGTTTTGTGAAGTGGAGGTTGCATTACAAGCCACCCGTAATCCGTTATAAGTTCAATTCCTAATAACTGCTAGCAGCGGGGTGAGTTTTTTTTAGAGAAAAAATACTAGTCAGGGTAGGGGCAAAACTAAGAGGAAATTAACATGGCAACTGAATCTGAACTGCTGAATTGGTTTAGTCTAGGTGCCTTTCAATAGCCTTTCAGTCACTAAAAATTAACTGCAACCTTATATAACATCTAAAAGCTCAGTTTTTACAAGGCACAACATGTGAAAATGGCCCTTTCAACACACTAATTAAACTATAAACCCTAAAAGTTGTCAATTGTACATGTTAAATACTAGATCTTTAAGATTCGCATGAACCTCTTCTGGATCCAACATTGTAATATGTACATCCGTGTGTAAATGGCTTCATTAATCACTCTATAACTACCATAGTGTCGAGGATGATAGCTTTCAATTCGTCCTCATCAATAGTCATGCCGATCACACACTTATCTTAGTTAATTTAAGGCGTAATGGTTAATGTAGCAAGCCATTAAGGAAGTTGATGCCGCTGGCAGAAATGTCGCATCGGATCGATCAAATATATGATCAAGGGACCACAACCTTCTCTCTCATCTCAAATGCATGCTTATATAATCTGCAGTAGTACTCCAACTTCTTTTGTATTTATAAGTGTTTGTGCTTAGATCCACAAATCATATATACACAGTTTCAAGCTAGCAAACTCAGGTAGAGCAATATAGTACTGCACTAATTATGTTTTAAGAATCTTAATTTGAGACATGGAGCATCACTGGAATAATGGTGGATCAAGTGGCATCAGACCGGCCTTTCTTGCTACTCGTGTAGATGAAAATTATCCCCTCAACTTCATGTATTGTTACAACTTTGATCATAATGAGCAGCGTCAAGGTAAGAAATCACAAAGCTCTTGATGATCTTCTTCAATCGTTTTAGGGCTTGGGGCTGCTATAATTACGCATCATCTATACGTGTAGATTAATATTGGATGGCGGGTGATTTGAGTAGTTGATGTGTGCAGGATCTTTGGAGCAGGTTGAAGCTCATCAGGGAATGATGCTGGATGCTTCTCATCACAGTATGGAAAATAATAATAATCTTCTTCATCATGAAGCAGCAGCTTTAATAGACAGAAAAAGCAGCAGTTATGGAAATGTGCATCAACATGATATGAAGAAAAAAAGATTGAATGATGAGCAGCTGGATGCACTAGAGAGAAGTTTCAGGGAAGAGATTAAGCTTGATCCGGAGAGGAAGATGAGGCTAGCTAGAGAATTGGGGATGCAACCTAGGCAGATTGCTGTGTGGTTCCAGAACAGGAGAGCAAGGTGGAAGAACAAGCAACTGGAACGTATGTATGATGCACTAAAATTGGACTTTGATGTTGTTTCTAGAGAGAAGCTCAGGCTTCAAGAAGAGGTTATTATCACCATTTTTTCTCTTTAAGCAAAACATCTTATTTAGACTTGTCAGTTTTTATTGACATGAACTTTTACCTACTAATTCACTGCAGGTTGTGAAACTTAGAGGAATACTTAGAGATAGGCTGCAGGTGGCCTCACCAGAAGAACAAGCAGAGAATCTGTTGGGATTGAACCAAAAGCAGCAACAACATGGCATTGGATCGATTGCCGTGCAACTGCACCAGCAGATTGCTGGAGAGACTACTTCTCACTTCACTAGTCCAAATCTGGGTCAGGAGTATGCTAACAGCCAGCAACTTTTGTCTCCAAATTACTGGGCAACTCATCCGCAGTTGCCACATTACCCTTAGTGGATCAGATACACAACTTACCTTGCTTACTTAATTATTGTTCTTAATTGGTTTTATGGATCGATGCCTATTCAAGGTTTCAAGGACATTTTTATTGATGACACCTTATTGATTTTGTCTAATATTTATGGGATAAGTATGATTCTGGTTCAAGCTTATAGTAGATTCTGGGCTCGCATGCATCTATTTAAAAACTAGTGTCTTCTTAATTATGCTGCCGTAGGTCATGCAAAGAACAGTCAGGATCAAAGCACAAGTGTACAAGAATGGTTTGGATGGGCACTTGGCTAAACAGGCTCATGTGATGTTTGGCAGACCCATACATGAAACACAAAACCTTTCCTAAGGTCTTATTTTGTACTTGAGTGAGGTTCACCTGAGAACCAGTCGACTTTGAGATTCTGAGACCTCAAATCAGACCGTTTGATCAATTTCATCTAACAGTCTACAAATCACCTTTTTTTTAAATTTTTCGTCTTTTAGCGTAAAAAAAGTCAAAATAAACAAACGAAGTCAATATGTGCAAATAGTTAAATTAAAAGTGCTAACAACGAAAAAATACACACGTGTAGGGTGCAGTTCCCTAACGACCCAAGGTTTGCATCTAACAAATACATCTGTGCATAAGCAGATGATGGCAGATAATGTCACGTACACAAATGCACATGTGCGTAAAACGCACATGAACAAATACACACGTGTCAATATAATAACCATAAAATTGATTAAATTGAAAGGTGAGATTTGAGGTTTCAAGTTCTCAAAATTTTAAGTAGGTCTCAAATGAGCCCAACTCATACCATGCATATATATTTACTAGCTACTAACATGATTCACGACAATGGATCCATCACAAATTCTAACACGTTTCATCATCGACCAATGTCCATGTCGGCCTTGTGCTAATATAAACCTAATTATACAAAAGTACGACACTATGGAAGATAATCCAATATATATGTATTTACAGAAAATTACTCCGGTGGATCCTTCATATTTGGTAGATCCTTCATATTTGGTGGATCCTTCATATGGAAGATAATGCAATATACATGTGCATTTCAATCTTGCATTTCACAGTTGCATTTTACATTTGCATTAAGTATACAATTGTAGGTTTGCAAGGTATCATATCAGTATGCAAACGGATAATATAATGCAAACAAAAAATTCAATTTGTGTGGAACATTGAATCCCAACAAGATAATTGGCGATAATGAGAGCAACATATCGAAATCAAGCAGCCTCTGAGGTTGGGCAAAATACGTAAAAAATTGGCAAAACATAAAATATACAGACGAAATGGAAACACACGCTCTTCAAACATAAAATGCAAACATAAAGTGGTGCCTTTAGATTTTCAAAGTAAATATTTCATATTTTTTATATTTTTCTCTCTTAATTTGAAGCTTAATCGTCGGTTCTCTTTTTCGTTTGCAAAATGGGTTTGCAAAATGGGTTTTGCAAAATGGGTTTTGTAAAATGAATTTTACAAAATGAGATTTTCTTCTTTGATGTGATGAGTATAATAAAAGAGAAATGAGAAAGAAATTGATAAGAGTAGGAATTGATGAGAGTGTATGAGTGTAAGAGAAAGAATTATTTGAAATAAGAAAGATGATGTGACATTTGATATACTTACTAAATGACTAAGATACCCTCTCATACACTAACAAACCAAACTACTAGTTATAAACCAACCAAACTAAATTTTATACATTCATCCATGTGTCACTCACTCAACAACCCACACTCATAGATGTGTAATGGATTACTATGACTCATAGATCCACCAATATAAGAGGATCCATATAAGAGTGTCCAAAAAGCCTTAAAGCCTGAAAGCCCGAAAGCTCGACGGCTCGGTTCGGTAAAAACTCAGCCCGCATGCCGGCCCAATAAAAGTCCAAGCTCGATTTCTTAGGGTCAGGCTCGGGCTTGCCTTTTGAAGCTCGCACGGCCCGAAAGTCCGGCCCGACCTAAACTCGCTAAAGCTCGATCAAATAAACTACATGAATTACGAATATTAGTGTTGAATAAGTATTTGAAACGTATTATATCGATAGATTTTAACTATTATAACATCTAATAAAATATAGGAAATGGTTCAAGGAGGACCAATACATTTATGTGAGACGGAAGGACATCATCTCAACCGTTGATTTTCATCAATCCAACGGTTAATATTGATAACCATCACTCACCAACCGCCCCGCGTTTTTTGCTAATTCATTATAAATTTAATTAAAAACCAATTTAATCTCAACCGCTAGATTAATCTAAACCAATAAATTAAGTCTTTATGTCTCACAAAAATTTAATGTCCTTCTAGAACTCAACCCATAAAATATAAACTAGTTAAATATCTTACACAAATTTTACCATGATTAAAAATGTAATATAAAAAACTTAACTCTGAAATTTTAATTCATATTATATTTATGTATAGTTATCTTCAATTGTATTCATAACTAGTATCTAAAATACATGAAAATACAATTAGTCAAAGTATATAATTCATTAAAAAAATATTGAACATGATTTGAAATATTAAATGATATAAAAAATTAATTTATTTTAAAAAAGCTCAACTTCAGTCCGATCAAGGCCTAAGTCAACGAGCTTTTAAAAGCCTGCGGGCTTTAGATTTTTAAGAGGACCCTGCCCGGCCTGATTTTTTTGCTCGCCCCGATGAATTTTTCGATATTTAGGACTCGAACTTAGGGTTTTGGATCGAGACCCGGCCCGATGGACAGCCCTAGATCCATGAGAGATGCCTTCTGTATTTACATACTACAATCTGTCTGTGACTTGTAGCTAGCAAGCTTAGCCGCTCGACAGCTATATGTCAGGGTGTCTTTTGAAGGGCCTAACAAGTTGATTACGGAACCAGTCTTTCGAAGGTCCTCCTAAATTAAATGTTGAACTGTACACAATTTAGCTAAATTGGCAAACACACTTGGGAATAGCATCAGGATTTCTCATAGCCCATAAATACATGAATTATGGAATCAGTCATTCAACAGTTCTCACCTGGAAATTCCATGTTGCTGCTTACTGACTCAAATTATCAAGACTTCATTCACATAGTTTGCTTCCTTTACTAAGACTATCTAAGCCCTTGTTCGTGAGAAAGATTGTTTTTCCGCTCAGAAATCATCAACATCTTGCCCTGCAACCAATCAGTTGTTAACTGATAGATATCAGTTAAGCTAAGAGGAACTGCATCATAAGGTTAAAGATTACGAGTTTTAACAAATATATAGGCCATCCATCAACATCTTGAACAAATTGGTTAAAGCACCCCAGAAAGGAGAGCTTCATGAACGGGGATATAAACAGCTTGGCAGGGACTTTGGTTAGCTATCAGACATTATCGGTAACCCAGTGGCTGGTGGTTACCCAATTGCTCCTTCATACATAGGGCTGTCCAAGCACATGATGAGGAATGTTCGTTCATAAGACAATGACGTTTTGAACAATAGCTTGAGAATCGACAATATAACTAGGGGGAACAGCTTGATGCTTACTAGTTGTACTTGATAAATTGCAAGCACATACTGGACCAATCCCTAATTTGACCCAAAAGTCGACTCGCAGGTCATAGTTCATAACCCAATATATACTTTGCAATTACCAGTCAATTACTCGATGTGGGACAACTTGATACCTGACATTCTTTATTATTCAACACCTTCCCTTCAGCTGACAAGTTGTGCATGCCGAGATGTCAACTTTAATTCGTCTCAACCAATCCACTCGCGCACGAGTCCTTTGGTTGACCACGACTAACAATCCCCCGCCGCAGCAGTGGCCCAATGAGTTGAACATCTTCCCACATCACATATTGGGCCCAGGTTCGACCCGCTCTGATACCATGATAAATTACAAGCACATACTGGACCAATCCCCAATTTGACCCAAAAGTCGACTCGCAGGTCATAGTTCATAACTCAATATATACTTTGCAATTACCAGTCAATTACTCGATGTGGGACAACTTGATAGCTGACATTCTTTATTATTCAACAGTACTGTGCTGATGAACTGATCAAGGAATGCCTCAACTCATGTCATTGCAAGGGTGCAAGCTTTTCATGTCAACATAAGAGAGATGATCTGCATCAACTGCTCTACAAGTTGAAAGTTGCTGAAGAGAAGCTCGACAAAGTGTTCCAGAAGATCAGGGGGGAGATAAATTAAGAATCTGTATCGGGGAGCACTTGTCGCCGAAGCTGAAGGTGGTGGAGAAGATGTTTATAAAGCTACGATTTGTAAGAGCATCCCCAATGGGCTTCTTTATATGGGTCCATTAGCTAAATTAATCTAGGTGGCATCAAAATATACAGATCCATTTAGCTATTTACCTCTCCAACACAGCCCTAAAGTTATCTAAAATTATAGAGAATCAATCTCCCGTTCGTCAAATTAACAACCCTTCTACCTATCGCTATCTCAATATCAATCGTTTTGTCTCAATTTCTTCTTCTTTTCTTTTTTGGGTTTTCTTCACTTCACAGCTTTTGGATTCGTATGGTTGTCCTTATACTTAATATTTGCAATATGTAGACTTCGTTTAGTCAGGTGAGTTTTTTACGATTTTGATTTTCAATTGTGAAATTTAGGGTTTGTTACACTTTTGAATTTGGGGCTGATTTGAGATACTATTGAAATTGTACAGAAACAAAATGGACACATCATTCACACGATTGCTTAATGAAGGGGTTTGTGAAGACAATGAAGATGTCGGTTCTCAACCGTACGTGTCGCACAAAAGAGGACGCTCAAAGAATTTTTCAATACCGGAAGACATGTTGCTCATATCTGCATGGGAAAACATTAGCTTGGATCCTATAAAAGGCAAAAATCAAACACAGACTAGCTATTGGAATAGAATCGCAAGTTATTTCGACGAGCACAAATCATTCATAAGCGAAAGAACTCCGACAGCTTTGACAAATCGATGGTCCATCATACAGAAATGTGTAAGCAAGTTTCAAGGATTTTATAGTCAAATAGAGGGTAGAAATCAAAGTGGAATCGGTGAAGCAGACAAGGTATGAAATATTTTAGTATGATGATCTACTGGGTTGAATTTTAGTATGATGATCTACTGAGGTTGAATTTTAGTATGATGATCTACTGAGTTGAATTTTAGTTGGTTTGGGTCTTGTTTTTGTGTGATGATGAATTGATGATGGTTATGGTTTCCACACAATACTTCATCTGCTGCAATGTTTTTTTAAAAGTATATGTTAGTAATGTTGCTTGATTTCTTAATTATCAATAACTTTTAAACTCTTTTTGTATATAACATCGTTTCTATTAATTTCAATGTTCTTATTCTTCATCTATTATTTTGTAAAATACTTTATGTTTAAGCAATGAATTGTTTTGATAGGTGCATCAAACTATGGAGATGTATCAAAGCATACAAGGTGGTGCATTTCCATTTTTGCATTGTTGGACGGAATTGCGGAATTCACCAAAGTTTGCATCGAATATGATTAAGAAAAAGGTAAGAGCAGCACCAAATGAAAGCATACGCGGTGTTGAATCATCTGAAAGTCCTATAAATATCAATTGCGAGCAAGATGATGATGAAAGGTTAGAGCGTCCAATGGGAAGAAAGGCCGCAAAAAAAAGAAAAAGAATGGAAGGAGAATCACGTAATGAAGCTACAAATGCTTTCTTTAGCGATATGAGAGAGCATATGACTACTTCTGCAAATAAGAGGCGAGAGGAATACGAGGCCATGGTAAAGATAGAAGAAGAGCATCTCGAACTAAAAAGAAAACAAGTACGAATCAATGAAACAAAGGAGAAGCGAGAACAACAAATGTATGAAGCTTCCATCATGGCTACCGATACAAACAATATGGAGCTTCAAATGGCTAGTTTCTACAATTCACTCAAGGCTGAAATTCTTGAAAGTAGATTGTAGTTGTTAGCCATCTTGTGTAAAAATTATTTTTTGTTGGGTTTTTTGTGTAAAGTAGATTGTAGTTTCTACAATTTGGAGTTCATCTTGTGTAAAGAAACAAGTCGTGAACAACTGATATTTTGAGTTGCTCACTTTTGTTAAAAGAAACTTAAATCTACAAGTATTATTTTGGGATTATGTCATCCCTTTAGTAACTCCCTGAGTTATGAAGTAAGTATTCAGACCCTTTATCCACTAATCCTTTGATGAGTACAATATTCATGGCAGGAAACAATATGTAGAGTAGAGTAAACAATAAAACAATATTCATCTCACACAAACAATATTCATCACACACAATATGTAGAGTAGAGTAAACAATACAGAATGTAGCTGATGAGAAAATACATATCCTCAGTCTTGGTAGGCACCAAAGTTTTGCCATAGATGTTCCACAAGGTCATTTTGCAATTGAATATGACCTTGTTTATCTCTGATTCGTCGATGTACTTGTATGAACTCCATAATATTCGCAGTAACATTTCTATTCAGTGAAATGTCTGCGCTGTCAATATTTGTATCGTAGTTGTAGTCAGGATTCTGTACTTCTCTTTCATCTTCAATAATCATATTATGCAAAATGATACATGCCCACATAATATATTTCATTGTGCCTACGTCCCAAAATCGAGAGGGTCCGCGTATAATTGCAAATCGAGATTGGAGCACTCCAAATGCTCGCTCAACATCTTTTCTAGCAGACTCTTGCATAGCAGCAAAATATTTTCTTTTATTTCCTTGAGGAGATGAAATGGTTTTAACGAAACTAGGCCATGGGGGATATATACCATCGGCAAGATAATATCGCAAGGTATATTCATGCCCATTAATCATGTAACTGACTTCAGGACCACGACCTTCAGCTAGTTCTTCAAATAAATGTGACCGGTCTAATACGTTGATATCATTTAATGATCCCGGTAGTCCAAAGAAAGCATGCCATATCCAAAGGTCATATGAAGCTACAACTTCTAAAATAATAGTGGGTTCATGAACATGACCGGTGTACATACCTTGCCATGCAGTTGGACAATTCTTCCACTTCCAATGCATACAGTCAATACTACCTAACATTCCTGGAAAGCCTCGATGTTCGGCTACCACCATCAATCTAGCTACATCTTCATTATTAGGTCTTCTCATATATTCATCACCAAATATTTCAACAACCCCCTTAACAAATCTTCTGAGGCTCTCTACTGCTGTGCTTTCTCCAATCCGAATATAATCATCAACCGCATCTGCAGTAGTTCCATATGCAAGCATTCGAAGTGCCGCTGTAATTTTTTGAAGAGTTGATAATCCGGTAACTCCTACCGCATCAGCTCTTTGAGTGAAGTAAATATCATGAGTTGAAATTTTTTCTTGAATTCTTAAAAATAAAGAACGACGCATTCGAAACCTTTTGCGGAATATTGATTCCGGATATGTAGGATTGTTAGAAAAAATCTCGATAAAGTCTAGCATGACCTTCTTCTCGATCACGATTAATAACACGATGATTCATTATAGATCCGCCACGGCGTGAATTGGAACCTTCGTTCTCATGATCTAAATAATGCCTCGCACCAACAGCTATCGCTGCAAATTCTTCGTCCTCTTCATTCTTTATCCTTAATTTCCACCACTTACGTAGATTATGTGACATTGAAACTTTGCTAAAATTGAAAGAAGAAGAGTTGGAGTCTGGGGAAGAGATAGAGATAATATGTTGAGAAAGATGAATGCTCTTGTGTGGAGCTCCTAGAAGCACACAAAGAGATAAGAGACTCAATTATTAAAAATTTATTTTTATTTTGTGAAAAGATGTTTAATTTTTTAGACATTTTATACCATGACAAGGAGATAATATTTTTATTTTTATGTGATTGTGTATAGAATCAAAGTTTATCATTAAAATTATAATAGAATTCAAACATTCTAAATTTTACATAATCATTATACATAATACCATTGGAGCAAACCCACATTTACATTATCTAAATTATACATAACCAATTTTAAATAATATTTTACATAACCAATTTACATAGTATGGTTGGGGATGCTCTAAATCCCATGAAAGCTTTCCTTTTGCTTTGAACAACCAAAGGCTGGGAATGAGAGAGTGGCAGCAGCTATCCTGCAACATAACAACAACCATAACCATAAATTTTGATCTTGCCTTGCATGATATAGCGATAAAATCTTTGTACTAGACTTTTTAAACTCAGACATCATTTGTTTAAAAAATAAAAGTAACATAAGAATGATGTAATTTCATATTAAAGGTATACCTTTCATTTTGTAGGCACTTAAATTTTATTAAAGTGCTGAAAAATAAAAGGAAATATTTATTTTGAATTAATATTGAATTTTAATTCAATTTAATTATTTCGGCCTGGTTCAATAAAGTAAACGGACCGTTAGCCCACTGGGCCGTAAATTAAGCCCACAAAACCAAGCCCAACCCAGTAGAGATTTCTCCCTATAAATAGAAAGCTCCAGCTTCATTTGAAAGGACCAGAAAAATTGAAGAGGATAACTCTCTGAAGAAACCCTAGCTCTACGCAAACGGCAAGTATACAAAATTTACAAGCCTGCTAAAGCTACTCAGAAGAATCCTCAACGCAGAAGCGAGATCAAGTCAACGCGACCCTCGCCAACGCAACAAACAAGAAAGCTTACGCAGTCAGCAAGTGCACACAACGCACCGCCTGCTACAGCAAAGCAAACTCAGCACGCGCTGTCAACAAGTACACAAAACGTACCGCCTGCTAAAACTACACAAAAAGCACCTCAGCTTTCGCAGTTAACAAGTGCATACAACGCACCGCCTGCCAAAGCTACGCAAAAAAGTATTCAACGCCAAAACGAGATCAAGTCAACGCGACCCTCGTCAACGCGGCAAACAAAGAAACGTACGCGTGTCACTCAAGTCAACGTGACATACGCGTCAATCTGCTACGTATTAGAATCAAAGGAAGAATAGAGATTTGTACACGAAATTTTCTGAAATCAAAGCTATAATTTATTTGTACTTTATTTTGTGTTTTACGCAGAATATCGCCCGTTACACATTTATTTATAATCTTTGCAGGAGCACTGTCCATTATAGAAATGGTGAAACCCTGAAGTATCTCTAAGAAGAATATCCCTTTTCGTAACAATTGATACGTATCTGAAAAAGGTATGACAGTCGCCACAAAGAAGGATGTTCTTCGCGATTCTTATCAGTTTTCCACGCCTTGTCATTAGAAGCCCATAGGTCAGAGCTAATTTTGCACTGTGATAGAACAAAAAGTCTTTTTTCTGGTACTCTTCGACTTCATGAAGAACATAGCTATTGTCGGGGACATATCCAGCTTTTAGGCATTCTAAGATGAGGATATCTAGGCCGCTGTAGATGTTTTTTGTGTGTGCGTGTGATTTGTCTCTTGCATGAAATGCATGGACAGTATTCTGATGAACGATCCAACTTCTGCTTGGGTGTTTTTTGAATCCTTTGATTCTCATTTCTTCTTTGACAGTCTCCGCACAATGCCACCTACCAGCTGCAGAATATAAATTTGATACTAGTATGTATGTGGATGGATCTTGAGGTTGTGAAGCGAGTATGTGCTTAGAAACTCGGTTTCCGACTAACATATTCTGATGAAGTCTACAACTTTCTAGCAAAGCTCGCCAAACAGAGGTTTTGTTTTCAAAAGGTGTTGTGCTTGCGAATTGTTCTGCCTCTTCAAGATATCCCCATTGACCTAGAACACTAGCAAATGCAGCATAATGCTCCACGTCCGGGATAATATTATGCTTAGGTTCAATTGATAAGAACAATTTACGACAGTCATCAACTAGGTCGATCTTTGTATATCTGTGTGCTGAAAGTATCAGAGCGAGTGACACAGTGTCAGGTTTTATGCCAGCTTTATCCATCGTCTTCCAAATAGACAATGCCTCATCACCAAGCCTGTGAAGAAGATATCCGCTAATCAAAGCATTCCATGAAACAATACTGTGGGTGGTCATCTCATTGAAAATGTTCAGTGAGTCTTCCATGTTTCCACACTTGGCATGCATGCTAATCAAGCCATTACTCAACTCCACATCAGGCAAAAAGCCATGTTTAATGGCATAACAGTGTAACTGTTTCCCAAATTCAGAAAAGCCTAGTGTCCCACATATGCCGAGCACTGTAGTAAGAGTAACTTCATCGATAACCATGTCCCCTTCACAAAGTTTCTGATGAAAAATGGATAAGGCCTTCTCAGGCTTCCCATGTCTAGCATGTCCTGATATTATCGAGGTCCACATCACTGCATTATTCTTCTCAAATTCCCATTGATTTAAAAGCTTTTGAGCATCTGCCATTCTTCCGCACTGGGTCCACATGTCAATCAACGCTGATTCAATGCACTCATTCGATCCATAATCAAACTTCAGAACAAAACCTTGAATTTGCTCACTGATTTTAGCATCCATGGATAACCCACAAGCGGAAATGACACTTGTCAGACTTGAATCCGTCAGATAAACGTCTTCCACAAGCATATGAAGAAAAAAACTCAAAGCTCTTTCACCTTCGCTATTCCGGCAAAATCCAGCTAACATGGCAGAGTAAGACAAAGAATTCCTCTCAGGCATTTCATTAAATATACCCACGGCCAAATCCACCAATCCAAATTCCATGTACGCAACGATCATCTGAGTCCAAGTTACGATATCTTTCACCGGCATCCCACTAAAAAGGGCTTCTGCATTCCTTACACTGCCGCACTTAGTATAAAAGCCAATAAGAGCATTGTTTACAATCAAGTTGTTACCAAAACCCGCTTTGAGAGCATAAGCATGAATTTCCCTACCCTCCTTCGAAGCCAATGCTTTGACCGATGCAGATAAAAGTGAAGACAGTGTGAACTGGTCGACCTCATGCCTCTCATCTTCTTCCATTTCACGAAATAATCCAAACGCCTTCGCATACATACATTCCTTTACAGAACTCGTTATAACTATATTCCATGATGCTATGTCCCGTTCTGGCATATCATCAAAAACCTTCATCGCAGAGTCCATCATTCCACCCTTACCGTACAACCCCATCACCGCATTGGAGACAAAAACACTATCAGAAACCCCAATTTTAGCTGCCAAGCCATGAATCTGAATACCCAATTCCAAGTTCAAATCTCTAGTACAAGCGGTCAACACAGCAACAAAAGTAAACTCGTTAGGCTCAACACCCAAAGCCCTCATTCTAAAAAATATGTCCACGCCCTCACCCTCCCGCCCCGTCTTCCCAAACCCAGAAATAATGGCCGTGTAAGAAACAACATTTGGGTCAGACAATAACCCAAACACCTTATACGCATCAGTAACAAGGCCAAGCTTCAAGTAAGCAGAAATGAGCGAATTACCCAGATAAATATCCTCGTCAAGCTTGAAACTTGCAGCATGGACCGTCCTGACGAGCTCCTCATCCCCATAACGAGTAGCTAAACGCAGCAAATTGAAAAAGTTCCGGTCTTTGTCTAAGGATTGCGTAGAGTTGATTGGCAGGATATTGCGGTTGGGATTAGATTTGACTAGTGTGGCTCTGAAGGGGTTCTGCGACACCGGCGACGATGAGGGTGGGGCCGAGCAACGGATATATGGGATGCGGGAGAGAGGTGGGAATTGCGGGAAAGGAGAAGATGACGTTGTAATGACGACAGCCATTTGAAAGGGTAAGCGGCGGTCTGTACACGGTCTCCTGCCTGCACAATATCCCTTGTTTCACGTACGGTAAGACGGCATCGTGTTCGCCGAAACGACGTCGATCGTGTTCGTTTAAACTCGCTGGGCCGTATTTTCAGCCCACTGAACTTGATCGCATTCATATTCTTATGCACATATAATAAGTGAGTAATGCTCTTTTGAGACCCTCAATTTTGGGTGAGATCTTGAGACCCCAATCATGGCCGTTGATTGGGTTTGTTTTTAGGGTCCAGATTGTGCCACGTGGAGGTGAGAGAACAAAAGCAACAATTTCTCTCACCTCCGATTATTGAATTTCTCTAACCTCCACGTGGCACAATCTGGACCACAAAAGCAAACCCAATCAACGGTCATGATTGGGGTCTCAGGGTCTCACCCAATAGTAAGGGTCTCAAAAGAGCATTACTCTATAATAAGTACGTGTAAATTTTTATTATACATTTACACATTAATAGATGATAATATTATGTGAAACAGAATTTTATTAAATAAATATTTTATCAAGGGTAAAATTGAAAAACAAAAAGTGACTTCAAAATTTTTTTCTAATAACACCCTTTGTGATTTATTAATAATATAGTTTTATTAGAGTAAGGATCCAGAGGGACAAGTAACTTTTGTAAGACGGAAAGACACGATCTCAACCATTGATTTTGATTTATCTGACTATTGAGATTAAGTTGGTTTTTAATTTAAATAGGTAGTTGAATATGCAAAATACACGGGCGGTTGAGAATGACGGTTATCAATCTCAACCGTTAGATAATTAGAAATCAACGGTTGAAATGATGTTCTACTGTCCTACGTATAAATGAGTGTCCTCCTTGATCTCTTTCCAGTTTTATTATATTCACTAATCTATAATAACTATCTTTTAAATTAGTGGATGACATCTATACTATTAATAAAGCATAAAGTGCTATTGACGGTTATTTGGGAAACCACAAATTCTTTCTCATTATACCCCTAAATTCTTTCAAAATTACATCATTTCATATGTTAATTATTATTTTACATATCATATTAATACATTATACAATATTTAAGAATAATATGCACATATTTGTGCATTAAATAACTAGTTTAATAATTAATATAATTAGATTAGCGATTATCACATAATAAAATAATATAAATAAATCATTGAAATATAACTTTATGATTATAAATTAAGATCGTGGATGACAAATACAATGTGACATTTAGAGAGTTTAAGAAGTGGTTATACAACACTCTCCAATTCAAATAATATCAGTAAAATTTGGCCAATTTCATAGTTGACTCACCCTTGACTTTTTGTTTTCGTCATCTTACAACACGAAAACAATGTAAAATACAACAAGCCAATTCTTAAATGCCTCCATTTCATCTTACAATTATGTCCTCTGCCCTGCCAACATTTCCACCACCAACTCCTCCTATCGGCACCAACTCATTCCCACCACCCACCGCCATATCTGCCTCGGCCAACCTCCCCTGCTCCCTAAACCTCTTATAAATATCCCCAGAATAAAACTGCCTCGTCCGAACAACCAAAATAAAAGACACAACTGTCCCAAACAATGTCGCTCCTGTGATGATCAAAAACGCTGCCTTAAAACAACTCGTACCACTACAAGTCAGCTCTTCCACATCACTTCTACCCAAACCCCTCTCCGCCAGCTGCTTCAACGCTTCCTGGTCGTAAAACTTACCGGCAATTAGTACATTTAAAATGTATGATCCGACTGGACTAGCCACTGCTCCGAAGTTGTAGAGCGTGGAGTAGTACTTTAGTCCGAATATTTCCGATATAATGGCATACATTAAAGGCCACTGCGCTCCGAAGCAGAATCCGATGATGACCGAAGCGAAGTAGAGTGAGTTTGGGACGCCAAAAGCGATTAAAAGGTGGCCGGAGGAGGAGATGAAAAGGACTAATGTGAGCATAAGCGGACGTGGGAATTTGTATTTAGTAAGTAAATGTTCGGAAGCGAACCCCGCCACGGCCCGACCGAGGTAATTCCAAATGCTGACTAGGGACACAAATGTTGTGATGCTCTGCCTTGGGTAGCCAAGAGAATTTCCAATTTGTCCGAGATTGTCAATCGCCGTCAACGTGCCGCCAACGCCGCAAGTTGTCGCGATGAAGAGGATTAACATGTCTATGCTGAAAAGGGCTTGTGGGATTGTGTAGTCTTCTCCTCTCTCTGGAGGTTTGAACATGTTTTTAAAGCATGAAAGTTTCACTTCTTGCTCTGTTCCCTCCGCGGTGTGTTGCGGAGATTCTGCAAGAATTTCTTGCGTTGATGGCGGAGGAATCTCCGTCACAACGCTCATTTCTCGAACACAATTTTGAACATCTTCTTGTCTTTTCCACCACAGAAAGAGTTCTTCTTTGATTACGACACATAACGGAAGAAAGAGTAGGATCGCCACCACGGCCGCGCTAAAGGCGTATTCGGTCTTGCTAAACTGGAATCTGTTTTGCAAGATGATCACTGCCATAAGGAAACCGGCTAAGACGAGGGAGGCATAAAACATCTTGTAAAACACTTGCAACTCCCTCTCGCTGTTGCTACCGCCTTCTCTGCCCCTATGCGATATGGCCATTACCCTAATAGTCCTCATGAAGATCAAAGACACCGCCGCAGGCAGCCACGCAATTAGAAGAATCAACGCACTTGGATTATCACCATACAATGCGTGATATACTTGAGTCAAAATAGCTCCACTTAATCCCACAAATCCTTTAAGTAACCCAAGAACTACTCCTCTACTTTCCGGAAAGTTCTTCACCGCCGTGACGAGTGCTCCAGTATTCGCAAATGACTGAGAGTTAGCCCCAATGCATATATACACACACATTTGCCACACTTGAGGTTTCGAAATCCTAGACGTTACAGCCAACCATATAACAAAATATCCGGAAAAGTTCATAATAGCTCCTATAAGAAGTACTACATAAACCGGAGTGACCTCGTTAATAAGTCCGGCGATCACGCCAACATTGCCACCAACGTCTTTAGAGAAACTTAGTAAGTTCAATGTGGTTTGATCATAGTGAAGTGCGGATTTTAAGTTGGATGAGTAGAGGCTAAACATGTAACTAGCCCCAGCTGCGGACATTATTAGTAGTGCGGCGAAGGCCATAAACCACCGGCCAGTGAGGAGGTGGATAGCGAAAGCTTTTCCGGATGGCCATTTTCTTGCACCAATGGTTGGAGATGAGTTGTCTAGAACCACCATTGTTGCTAGGTTGTTTGGAGAAAGGTAAGACAGAGATGGCGAGGTTGGAGTTTAAATAGATAAGTGGGCAATGCCTTGTCCATTTGAAATTTGGGCATAGGATTTGAGTTTAGATTTTTATGTCCATTCTTAGCTTGGTTGGAATCTTCATATGTTTGGTCCAATTTGATTGCTTAAAATACATATACACCTAACTATTGAAGTAGTAAATTAATTAACTAGATGTATAGGAATTTAAAATGGAATTAGATTCTTTGTCATTTTAGATTGGATAAATAGAAGAAAAAAAGATGGTACAACTTTATCAAAGTTTATCAGAAAAAGAATCAACAGGCAATTATACTATATTGTCGATTATTTTTGAAGTCAGATTTTTATGCGAAAAGTTTTTCTGTCTTATTAAATTTTATGTAGTAAAACGTGAACAAATTGGTCACAGCTGAAGTGCTCTACTCGAAGCTTGGTGCAACATGAGTATACGATGTTTCCTCGAGATTGTATTGTCCATTTTTGACTAGTGGAAATACTCGTATATTACTTGCATGATGCATGATAGCCAGGGTGATAGATACGTTGATACTAATGTGATATGTTGTGCTAATGTACGTGTTGATACGCGATTGCAAGTTTTAAAAGTAAAAAGGCCGACACTCAACATTTGAGTGTTGGAGTGAAACACAGCCTACGTTGGACCATGTTGTGTTTATATATCTATGGGGATTCTGTGTGGTATGTGATGCTCCCGAGCGCTTTAGTTGACTCGACTTTTCATCATTCTCATCTCAGGTGAAGCTTTCACCGGATAGACCTTAACGGTCCGGTGATCGACATTCTTCGAAACTTCAACTATTAAATGTACATTTGAATGTATTTTTTACGTGATCGATTTGATTTGATGAAGACTTCAAGAGGATCTAACAAAGTTGTTTCGTTTGTTTGATTGATGAGATCTTTCCCTACCATCACAATCATTGATACAAAGCTCTCTTGGAAACTAGCTAGAGCTTGATGTCATATGTGGAGCCAAAGTGGGGATGCATCGCAATCCATGAGAAGCAATGTTTGTTCTCACATGGTGAGTGAGTGAGTGAGTGATGATAGTTCATTAACATGATCAATGAGAAAAGGTTAGACATGATCAATGAGAAAAAGTGTAAGAATCTTGAAAATTTTCGAACCAAATTTTATAAAACAATATGATGACTCTGAATGTAATCATTGAACATGATATATGATATGATTAATGTAGGTAGGCTCATTATATGATTGCTGAACTTAAGTCTTAATTGCTAGATCAAGAACATTACTTTAGACCACCATCCCTTCTGCCTAAGAAATGACTTATATTTAATCCATTTGGGTAATTTTCATATTAAAGAGTTAAATTTTATCTATTAGTTTGAGATATAATAAGTCACGATCACTATCCCCAGTCTTCATACTAAGAACTACAGTCATGAATCACTTAACAATTTGAACTATTAAAAATAAAACAGATAGAATGTGAAAATAGTAGTACATTCACACATTAGCCAAAAAATTGGATGCCCTTACTAAAAATTACTGCGGTCTGCCTTCAAGTATCATCACATCAATGTTGTAAATAAATTTATGAAATCACAAGTATCAAGTCACAAGACCGTTCTTCCACAATAAATTACATGGCTCAAAACTCTTCCTGAGCTACCTGATGCTGCTGAGATAAAGACAAACGCGGCACAATGAGAGAATAGAGTTGTGCATGAAAAAGAATGCCATTGGTATGGAGATGTGAGGTACTATTGGTGCTAGTGCATCACCCATCAAACCTAAGTTTCCATGTCATGTGCATCAACTTTGTTAGCTGCATCCGCTAGGCTTTTCCATGCCAGTTCTCGTTGCTCCTGTTTTTCAGCTGCCTTGATTTGGTTTTCCATGTACAGCTTTTCACACTCCTCAAATAGCTCAACATCCATTTCTAAAAACATTTTTCGGACATTGACAGTGAGCCCATGAATGGCTTGGTTCCAATGTGATTGGACGTTTTTTTCAAGTGCCGGAAATATTTTTGGCAGTATAACTTGCCGATTTTGGGCAATCAAACTTACAATGTGCTCATTATTCCACAAAAATAGAGTTCGTTCAGCAACCTGCAACATGATTTTCTTGAATTATTAGGATATCATGTTGAAATATATAAAAAAACTATTTTAAAAACTCAACTCCTAATTTCAACTTTGAATCAGGCAACCGCAGGAAACTATGCATTTCAACAGAACTTAAAAAGAGAGAGCAGGGTGTAGCTGTAGCAACAACATAATAACAATTATGCAACCTGGCCAATGTGATTTTAATAAAATTAAAGTAGATGACAATACTTGAATACTTTCCACGGACACTAATGAAAACAATGCATAACCGTATAGTATCTATAATTAGCAGAAGATCATGAGGGTCACGGGACAAGCTTATTGGGCTATGGACTTGATCATTATCCGGGCAATCAGCCACAACATAGCACACAATCAGATTCCATCTAACAGAAATACAAAAATGGAAGCATAGAGCTTACTAAATATACCAGTCAGTACATCCATAGATGAAAAAATAATCTATTATAAATGAATGCAGAGTATAAAAAATAAGTGATCTTTGATATGTTTGTTTTGGGC
Organism: Sedum album; assembly: GCA_006409495.1. NCBI lineage: Eukaryota > Viridiplantae > Streptophyta > Magnoliopsida > Saxifragales > Crassulaceae > Sedum > Sedum album. Next base: position 35,232 of record QZGG01001165.1, read on the forward strand.
ATCGTGTGGGTTTTACCGCCTGGGAAAAGGTACGAGTAACAATAAAAGCATGAAATGAATGGCCTTACGTTACAATATTTCTAAATATGGTATACTAGACACACCAATAGACAATCAAAATGTCTACTTCTAAAGGAAAGGCCGATAAAGTGTGGAAATAATATCTCGCCTTATTACAATATATAATAAACAGAAAATCAAACTAAGATGCAAACATCTACTTCTAAACCATTATAGTTAGTAAAGTGTGAAAACAATGGGTTTCTGTTATTCCGCTACACAAGGACAATATAATAGATCTAATAGATGAAGATAAAGTCCAACATATTCAACAGACCTCCATAACCATTACCATATTAAATCTTGCAGTCCAAATCAAACTTTATGGACCCTTAAACATAAATGCATCTTAACCGATGTTGTACTAGTGTAAAACATCTGAAAGGAAATCCATAATGATCATATAATGCATATAGCTATATGTTTACTATATTATCATAACGTCAGTTATTTCAATTAATAAACGAAATATATAGGACCCCATCATGTATTACTCACATGCACAAGTAGAAAATCCTGGCATATAGTTAATTTGATAAGCAACTGAGAGATCGATAAAAGCAGTAAGCTGCAAACCTGAAAATGATAGTTATTGAGGCAGCGGGCTAACTGTCTGAATAGTGAACCGTGCAGCGCTGAAATTCAGCAGCTTGGGTTCTTCAAGCACTTCTTCCAATTCACCAGAAAAAGAATTCCTTATTGCAGTTAGTGACAGGCCAGTACTTAGAAACCTCTAATTACAGTATCTGCCAGTTTATAGTCTTTTTCACAAATGGTAATGCAGTATGACAGCTGTTGGTGATACATAGCAACTGGTTTTGGCTTGTGCAATGGTATAAGTGCACGAACAAGGAAAATTTATGTCCTCTTTCATTGGCAGAGAAACCCATTAATAATGCTTCCAGAATCTCCAGAAGCTCACCTATGCCGCTATGCCTCTCTGTCTCATATATAAACCTGTAAAATATGTTATTGATTGCTTTTCTTAATAAATGGCCGATGCACCATGAATTCCCATAAATACGATGAAGAATAGTCTTCAAATACTCTCGTTCCCGAGGGTCCTCAGTATCAACAAATCAAGCAGCTTTAAAAAAACAAATGATCAATAACGCTTTGCAATCTTGGTGTCCGTGTCTGAAGACACAACATACCTCAGTAGCAATTCATAAACAAGCTGTAAATGAGGCCATGAGGCTCCAAATACGGCTCCTCATCTTCCGGATCATTCACCTCAGTACCAGTATTCTCATGAGAAGCTGGAGGCAAACAACGGAAAATATTAACAGATATCATCTTAATCATCTCCTCCTGACAAATCTCAGTAATCTTCCCCGCTCCTGATTGTATAAAATCAACGAGCTCCATCAGAGTCTGCCTCTTAATCTCCTTCTCCCTCACCGATTTCATAGTATCACCAAAATCCAACTGCACATAACATATATGCAATTTCCTAATAAAAAGTGGCTGCCTATCCGAAACAGGTACATCACGAAATGAAGGAAGCGGCTCAATCACTCCAGAAGGCACTGGCACCACAGGAGCTGCCACCACAGCTGTTCCACCAGACTGAACCTCAGTTGCAGCCGGATTAGTCCTGGAGGCGTGGTTGACCACCATATTGGGCTGTGGCCCCTGCCCAAATGCTCCAATATCCTCAGTCTTGGAGCCTTTTTTGTTACCTCTCTTCATAATCTTATTAAACATCTTGAAATATCAAATCTTTTCTCAAACCCTATCTTAAAAATTCTATTTGAGGATCAGATGAGCATAGAATTAACAGTAAAAGCCCAAATTGAGAGGGATCAAGCACCGATTGGCGCGCTTACGCAATCAACCATAACCCTAACTTTGATCAATTCGTAAGTAAACCTGAATGCTTAGCAATTGGATCTGGGAGGAGGGAGGGTTGGGGATTAGATCATGTGTTATGCGGAAGCATAAATCGATAAGGGGTGGGGATGTGGATGTGATCGGAAGGGTCAGGTGGCTGGTCGGAATCGGCGGGCATTAATGAAACCAGGGATTAGAGTCGGAGTGGTGGAGAGAGAAAATGTGTTTGGATTTGTAATTTTAGGAAAATAAGAGATGGAAGGAAGAGGGTAATTTCGGAAAAGGGAAATGACAGTAGGATTAATTGTCGTAGTCTTCTTATTGATTATTGGTTTTTTTTTTGATTATTGGTTTTTTTTTTTGATTATTGATTTTGGAGAAGGCAAATAAGTTGCTGTGAGATACAAGGTTTATTGATTTTTATTAATTTAATGATTTGTGAGATTAGAAAAATTAATAATTAATACTCTCTCTGTCCCATAATGTTTGTCTACTTTCCATTTTGGGTGTCCCCTTAAGTTTGTCCACTTTCCTTTATTCTCAACCACACATTCTACTTTTTATTCATTTACTTATTAATCATTTATTCTCAACCACACATTTTATACCTTCTTTCTACCTTAATTATCGTGTATTTTATGCTTTTGGACAAACAAAGCGGGACGGAGGGAGTATGTTTTCTCTATGAAAATGTTCAAGGGGCTGACTAGAAAGTGTGACATAATCTGAATCATTTATTAATTGTAATCAAACGGATGATATTAAAAATAGAATAACCATCAAATACAATTAGTCCGTGTATTTTACATATTCAATCGCCCACTTAATCTCAACTTCTTGAAAATTTTCAATAATCCATATTTTGTCCTCCATTTTACTAAAAAACTTATCCTTACCACGTTTTCTCTATATCTCACATAAATCAAGTGTTCTCCATGAACCCCAAGCCGTCTTTTTTATCTTCCCATTTCATATAATTCCTGCAGCTCTGAACTTCTGTTATTAACTAAAAAGTAAAAACAGACTTAATAATAAGTTGGATTTCACTAGTTTCATACACAAAATCACCTTCACAACCTAGACAAGGCCACATACATAACATATGAGAAACTAGGTCTTTTGCAACTGAATGAGTTAATAGACAGAAGGATGATGTTAATAGACAAACGGATAGTTAAGTTGTTGTTACTCGGAAGACAGACTCATCTCATCAATAGCTTTTGAGATATCACGTACAGGTTCCAACATGCCATTTGTTTTCTCGTGTTTGTCTTCAGAGTTGTTGTTTTCTTGTTTGTATTCAGCTGCAGCTATACAGTCATTGAAACGGTAGCAACTTATGAGATGGTCATTTGTGATGCCTGCGACTTGCATGAATGAGTAGATTACAGTTGGACCAACGCTGCGGAACCTCTTCGCACTAGGTCTTTGCTTATCACATCTGCTTTTGGAGTTTTCACTGGTATTTGGCGAGGATACCTGAATGCGTTGATGATTGGCTTATTATTCACAAAGCTCCATATGTACTTGTCAAATGATCCAAACTCTTCAATTACCTGGAATTCCATCAACAAGTGAATTATAACTTGACATAACATCCTGCATTTATGATGTCAAAATAATAAGACCTTTACCTTGGTGATTTGGATGGCATTCTGAACAACTGAACGCAATTTTAGTTCTGACAATAGGGAGCTTGCTGGGTTGCCATGGGCTACTAGCTTCTTCTCATTTAACTTTGATACAGCGATGGGGTCAAAGTCCAAAAACACTTCCCTGATAACATAAAAATTGTGATTACATTTAATACGCAACATAAAGATGTCTGGAACATATAGAAATTGTTAGCTGGTTTTGAATACAATTTTCTAGAAGCAATACCTAAAAAGGTGACGTTTGCTAAGAATGGCAGGCCAAGTGAGTTCGGCTAGGGCCCCACAGAAGACTAGAAGTTCAAACAATTTCCTACATGAAGGCAAAATGTCATTGTGTAGGCAACATCTCAAACATCGACGAGTTTAGATCTCGGATACTTAACAGTAACATACCTGTCATCGTGTTGCGGGACTCCCCATTCTTCATCATGAAATGCAGCATATGTTGGGTCTGGTTGCACACACGGAGAAGTAAGCAGAAGAGCTTTATAGTGAGTAGTGACAAGTAGAATCAAATGTATAAAACATTCTTCTCCACGTATAAAAGATATAAATTTCATGAAATATGAGAGCAAACTACACATCGCCATAGACGTATGTAGTATGCACGAACATCATCCTTACAATCAATACATAAATATCAACCTCGTCTCCTGTTGATCAATCAATGCCATTGCAAACAAACATAAATTCATTGCTAACTATGATGTATTAATGGTCATTACTCACTATCCAAACAAGAGGAGAACAAGTCAACTAAATCAAAAAAGAACCCTAGCCTAGGAAATGAAAAGGGATCTCATACAGAAACATAAAATTCAACTGCACAAATGCCAGGGATATGAAATACGAAAGCGACATATCTTCAATCAAAAGAGAACAAACCTGTATTAGGAGTGACCCACGCACACCTCTTAACCGTTGGTGAAACATCATCTCCCAATGATACAGACACATCAGCAGATCCCGAGAAACTCCTCTTCAAACTAAACTGCCTTGTCCTGCTCCCCACACCACTACTCGACCTAATAATCCTACCAGTTGAAGCTCGACTATGAAATGAATCAGAAGACGCATCAGAAGAACAAGACGCATTCATCGAATAGCTCGATCGCAACAGCCGCTCCTGGTTAGAAACACCAGAATGTATCTTCTTAACAGCAGCCGGAAACACCGAAGCCTTTTTCTCTTCTTCTTCTTTTGTCCCTTCCGGCGACCTACCAACCTTCCTCACACTGGCAGGTTTCGACATATGTTTTCCAGAAACCAGGAATCTTGTCAACTTGTTTCCATTCTGTCCTGCGTCTGGTTTAGTCTCGTTCTCATCCACACTCATTGACCACACCTTCGGAGCACTGGACATCTCAAGAACCCTAATTCTTACCACTTTGTTCAACAACTAAAAACCCTAAACCAAATTAAATATTTAAATAAATAAATCAAAAAGCTAAACAGACTCTCTTCACTACTGTCTAGGGTTTACAACCGAACTCGAACGAGCCTTCTGAGACTTTGAACAGTTCCACATTGGCGAACGCGAGCCACTGTCGACGGCGACGTTGTCATTGAACCTAAAACTCAATTTTGAAAAACATGAATTTCCTGCATCTTTCGCAGCTTCAATTCTGAAATTGTTGGTGAGTAGACGTTCAGATTGAAGTCAGGAACTCAGAAATGGTCGACAAAGACAAGATCTGCGAATGGAGAAGCTCCGATCGAGACGATAACAACCAACGAAATTGCCGACTGTGGAGAGAATAAATGTGTAGAGGTGATGGCCTGATGGGTAGCATAACTAGTATTATAAAACTTGAAGGACCTAGGAGTAATTATTAAAAGTAGCAAAAGCCTGTTTTAGGATTCAGGCATTCGAAAGAGTGTGTTGTGAAACCCGACCCGGTAGTCGATCCGGCTATGTCACTAGGTCATTAGATTAGAGGGTCAATCCGGGTCGATTATTGGGTCAATGCTTATATTAATAATATAATATTTAAATATATATGCAAATTCAAAAATATATTTATCAATTTTAATTCTCATAAAGTGTTAAGAAAATGAATTCAAAAGTATATTTATAAATTTTAATTCTCATAAAGTGTAAAGTAAATAAATTAGGTCGGGTGGTTAGAGTTCCTAGAGCATTGAAAGGGGTCTAGGGTTCACCTTAACGTAAGAGATTTTTGGAAAATTAAAAATCAGTTCAATTGATTGGGTCAAAGGGTTAAACCGACCAGGTTAATTGCATTTCGGGTCAATAAGAAAACCGACTCGATTAAGTCCTCGGGTCAACCCGCCGGGTTGGGTGGGGTAGTGTTTAATAACACTGCGAAAGAGGCTTAACATTAAGTTACTGTTTTCAAATAGCTAAAATCTTTTTTTAAAGAGATTTTTATAAAATTATTAGTACTTCATCTCTCAAAGAATGAAGAAACCACATACTCAAGACGGATATGCATTCGGGAGGGTTTGAACCACCGAACCTTGAGTCCAGAGATCAAGTGGCTGACCGCTAGGCCGCTACTCCTTATGCTAAAAAAAGAATTAGATTCTACATCCACGGAAAAGTTAAAAAGAAGATTAATATTTGATTCATGAGATCGTGAGACACAATATTAATCATTGATTATTAATAATCAAATAGATGACATTTAAGTAAAAAATAATTTGTTCATATGTTTTGCAAATTCAAACGACCAATTAACAATTAAAATTAAATTTTTCACTCTCACAAATATATAATGTGTCTCATTTATCTTTACTCTCTATGATTTAAGATATAAATCAATGAATAGCACATTTTTCCTGATTACTTTGACACTAACTTACTACTCCCTCTGCCCCCTATTACAGTGAACGTTTACTTTTTAGGTGTCCCAAAATATAGTGAAAGTTGTCATAAATGAACATTCTATTTCCTCATTTATTACTCTACTTTTAACTTCTTTCATCATTTATTATCAATCAAATCATTTTTTACCTAATTCATCTCTCACAACTATTTCCTTTCTTCATTTATTATCTCCACATATTCACTTTTTTCACATTTTCTTAATCTACGTGCACAACACCAAACGTTCACTATAAACGGGGACGGAGAGAGTATTATATAACTTTCTAGTCACGTTGGAGTAATTTGTAATTCATGGAAAATGTACTACTACCTCCGTCTCAATCACTTTGTCACATTTCCTTTTTGGCATCCCAAAACAATTGTCACATTTCCATAAATGAAAACTTTCTTTCTTATTTTTACTCTCACAACTAATATTTATCATATATTTTATTCTTTCACATATTCTCTTTAATACTTTATCTCTTCACAACAATTCAATACCTTAATTCCCGTGCCCAACCCAAATGTGACAAATGGGTTGGGTCGGAGGGAGTAGTTGATTGTTATGAATTAGGCTCAATAAAAAACTACATACGGTTGAAATATAAATGCATACTATGGATTGACATCGTAAAGGAATCCGACCCTGACCGAAGACGGCATGTCAAAATAGATTATAAATAAAAATGGTGCAACTGAAAGCAAAACACAAGGAAGCGGACTTGGAAACATGTAGCCTACAATTTAAGTAAACTGGAGAGACAGTCCAGAAGGGTCAAGAGGGAAAAAAGAGACTCACTGATTGATCTAAAATCGACTCATCATTGGAGATGAAGAGAAAGGGTATTGAATGTGATGAGGTGCTGCAACCCAGATAGGCCTACTGCAGTTAATGAATGCAATAAGTGCAAGCACCTCACTCAGCCAATGGGTACAGTAGCCAAGTCATAAAAATGTCTGTAGTTTCTAAGTTGAGTAAGCAGTTTATGATATAGCAATTTAATGCAAAAGGAAAGCAAGGGATCGACATAGCCGGATTGTGAGGAGTGAGGCTGTGGAATCTGATGCTGTGAACATTCTTTCGGATGTTAGAATTAACCAAAACTAGAATGTTGCAAAGTGTTGTTGCAGCATTGAATTTGAATCCAAGTTCAGCCAGAAGCGAACACTCATATATTAGTCATTCAATTTAGAATTAATTTCAGATGATCACCGTTATAATATGTTATTTTTCTCAAAACCATATGTATATTGTAATAGTACATTCGATCACCTTTATAATTACTGACGTTACCAAAGAATCACCTCAGTTAACGTAGAGGTGGTTAAATGGTAACCGATGTGATTATATAAAGGTGGTGAAATAAATACTCATTTATTATAGATGTGGTGTATTGTAATAAAAATACTATTATTATATTAAAAATTTAATATATTTAACCGAATATTTGACAAAAAAGTAATATGTGATTGTTTGGAAATGACAAAGTTATAAGGATGATCAAGTATAATATTACAATATAAAAATAATTTTATAACAAATGAATTATTATAAAAGTGATTATCTGAAATTAATCCTTCAATTTATCACCATCTTTTGAAAACCAACCAATATGAAAGAGTATTCTACTTCGGCTGCATAATACAGTAAACCTTCAAGTACAGGGATTTATTTGTAAATATAGAATTTATAGAGTGAGCTAACGTGAAAACCTTAAAGGGTAAATTGGTCATTGGGACGGTTTAGATGCAGCACCGCTAGTGACTCTACGCTTCGCAGAGTCTCTCGCCGCCGGTGCACTTTCCGCCACCAACATCAATTACTGTTGTTTACAGGTACACAAGTAACGTCCAGTTAAATTCATCAAATTTCTAGAAGAAAATTGGGATTTTCAATAATCTTTTTTAGGGTTTTTATCGGATTTATTGCTTTAGGATGTATTCTCCAATTTCCAGTCAGTTTTCTGATGATTTTAATTGCACAGGTGATGCCTCAATAATTTAAGTGTAGGCGTTAACTACTTGCGTGTGCCTCTAAGATCGAGGCCGGAGATTATTCTAAGTTTCACCCACTTTACATTTATCATTCTGTTGAAAATAAAAGGCTCGGGGGATCAATGAATTCCTTTTCCAAAGAAATGCAAATAAGAAGAAGGGTCGCTGGAATGTGAGCTTCATGCCTATCGCGTGTGTTTATACCCTCCATCCATTATTTGTTTCATGTCATGACTTATTTTTTCGGGTTTTGTTTACAGATTTAATAAGCGGGAAGAGGACTTTGAGTCCCTGAGGGAGTACAACGATTACTTGGAAGAAGTGGAGGATATGGGTATGCTTGGTAACGTCTATTTGACGTGTTCTTATATTCTCTTGCTAAACTTATTGTTTCACGTGTTACTGCAGTTTGCAATTTGATCGAGGGAGTAGACGTTCCAGCTATTGAAGAGAAAATTGCCAAATACCAGGAGGAAAATGCTGAACAAATTATGATTGCTAAGGCTCGTAAGGTACCTAAAGCAATTGGTTTTTGAGTCTTCATTGTTTGGTTGATCGTATCCATGGTTGCATATAGTTGTTGTGCAAAGTTTTAATTTGCTGAATATTTGATTCCACAGCATTACATTTTAAATAATTAGGCTCTTATGATTTCCAGTTGTCATATTTGTTGTATTCTAATCAAACCAGGCGGAGGAAATGGCAGCAGCTGCTAGCAAGGGTCAAATCAAACCTCAAGGTGACACCGATATGGTAAGAATTTGTCATATGTTACAATACCTGGGAGATGATCTTTTTCCACCATTAGTATCCATGAAAAATCTGAGCCTTTGCTGGCAGTAATATATTTTGCGAAATGGTCTTACTGATATAAAACCATCTATCACTCGTCCATGATCATTTGGTGCTTATGAAATCACATGAACGTAGATATATACCTTTGAGATGACTCATTAGAAATTAATTAAATGAAGGTGGGTAATGCACTAAATTGACAACTTGATATTTAAGCTACATGCTACAATGGTCTTTTAAGCCGAGAATTGTATAGAGAATCAAATGATACGGTTCATCAGATGTTTAGCCATGGACGATTTTTTAAAGTCAGTCACACATTAAGCTTTTGGAGATGTGGCCAGAGATATGCAATCAAATCATCCTACATCTCTTGTAATTCCTCTTTCTTGATACAGACGGCGAACCAAAGCTTTCAAGCAGGATTTGGTGTTGGACAACAAGGTCAATATGCACCTACCATTGCTGGAGGCCAGCCTCGCCCAACAGGAATGGCTCCTCAGCCTGTACCGATTGGAAGTGGAATGGACATGCTTGGATACTCCATGGAAGACGAGGAGACAATGAGGCTTCGTGCTGAAAGAGGTAGTCGAGCAGGTGGATGGAGTATAGAATTAAGCAAGAAACGAGCATTTGAAGAAGCCTTCGCTAGCATTTGGGTCTGAGTTCACTCATTTTCCATACTTCACATATCTCATCTTAAATGTCAACATTCTGAATGAGCTATAAATTACTACAAGATTGCTAGTTTCTGGTATTATCTATTATTATAATTACTGTAAATGGAGGTTTATGGGTTTTGGACAAACAATGGCTAACATCAGAATATCTATCGTTCCAGATAAAATATACACTATTTCCAGTATAATCCGACTTTTAGCGACGACCATGTAAAAAGTGTACCTGGTGCAAGTAGTTTTTGACCTGGTGGTAGTGATCTCACTCCAAACAACACCTCGCTTGCTTGGGTTTTGAAAATCCTTATCTCCATCTGGAACGCCATGTCGCTTCCCTCCAAGCTCCTCCACCATCATTTTCTCACAAACTTCCACTCCGATTCTTCTCCATTTCCAACCATCGCATGCGCCCAAACTGCTCGGCGGCTGTGTCGGATTGTCGGCGCGCAGAGGTCTAGGAGAGTCGGAAAGCTACGGTATCCTTCAGAGAAGAAGAAGCTGAGGGAGCAGCGGAAGCCGATTATTGATGTGGAGAATAAGTTTGAAGGTTTTTGGAGACTGTCGAAGCTTGGAGTTCCGGTAGAGAGTGATCCTGGTAAGGATTTTTTGGGCGTTTCTGAAGGCTTGTTGCAGGAGATTGCTAAAGCTATCGAGTTTCCAGTAAGTGTTGATGCTTAAAGATATTTCAGCGGATTAAAGTAATGTGGTTTAACTTGTTCTATCTGGAAATTTGAAACAATTTGTGTGAAATTTGATCAGGTAGCATCCTTGCTGCCAGCAGAGGCATTTAAAGTTGTACGGAAATCATTTGATGCCAGGAAGGTTTGATTCGAGCCTTGATGACCTTTGAATGTGGTCTTGTGTAATTATGTTGACATTGAGATTTTTTATTTGAGCCGGAAACCTCTATTTCTATAAAGGAAAAGAGTTTTGATTCTCTACATTGCATGCTAGTTGTTGTCTGCTGGATAGTTTACTCTGAATAGGAAAACATCGTTTTAAAAGAATCACATTGTAAATGAACACTTCATAGTGGCTTTGGCTTGCTTTTGATTCATTATAAGTGATAATTTGGAAGAAATTCCTTAATTGGTTGCTTACTGTTAGTTGCTAGCTCCTAGTGATTCCTCCTCACAGATTAAAAGATATGAACTTATGTTTATTTTTTGGTTTTTTTAATCGAATAATTTTACATCAGATTGTATATTCTCACCTGTATATACTAAAACAATGGGTACCTAAGCTACTATTTTATGACCTGGATGCTCTAAAGATAGTGTAAAGGGAGATGAAGCTGTGACATATTGTTGGTTGAGTTCAAGTATTTTATAGCTATGTGAACAAGTCGTTGATGATCTGTTGCACTTGGAAGTGTGATGACTTTGTATGTAATAAAAGTAAAAACACTCTAAATTGGAATTCATTAGTTTCTTTCTTCATTGTTTCAGCTTGTAAAGGGTGCCAAATTTGTTTACACTGTTGACATGGATGTGGACAAACTCTTAGAGTTGGAACCTCGCACTTGGGACTTCATAGATCGATTGGAACCCAAAGTTGGCCTTGTGGAACATATGCTGGAGGAAAAAGCTGCTGGTAATTTGATTAATATTATCCACAAAGTGAAGAAAAACTGTGATGTATCAGTACAAGGCAGTGAGATAAACCACAATGGAGAACAAATTGTGTATAAAACCACTAAGAAACCTAGAGTTGGGATCGTTGGCAGTGGGCCATCCGGATTATTTGCTGCTCTTGTCCTTGCTGAACTTGGAGCAGACGTTACCTTATTTGAAAGAGGTCAACCTGTTGAACAAAGGGGACGGGACATTGGTGCTCTAGTTGTTCGACACATTTTGCAGGAAGAAAGCAACTTTTGCTTTGGGGAGGTTATACTTTAATTTTTTATGCACATGCAGAATTAAATGATGTGGCACTTTCAGTTGAATTTCATGAAAAGTAGAGACATCAACATCTGTTTGGATATTCATGTGAGGTTGCCGCTGAAAGCTATAAATTCTTTATCTTACAGATTCGTAGATAACTCTCGGCTTCATTTGGTAAAAGCAGAAACAGAATGTTTCTGTTGAATTGATTATTTTTTCTTGTTTTGGGAGCAAGTAAATATCAGCAGTGACCTTCGAGACTCATCTATTTCTTTGTTAATTTAATGCACTTCATAACCAATTGAACCTTTTGTTCTCTGTGTCTTAGTTTAACAAATATCTTGGTCTTTGTATTCAACTGTCCTATGCTATTCACTCATATTTGTAGCAGGGTGGTGCAGGTACCTGGAGTGATGGAAAGCTTGTTACAAGAATTGGAAGGAATAGTGGCAGTGTTCTGGCGGTAAACTATGCCCCATCCATATCATTGCTCAGGATTGTGATCATATTGGATTCCCTTTTGATTGCAGTTCTCATTCTGTTTCAGATTCTAAAAACCTTAGTCCACTTCGGAGCTCCAAAGAATATTTTGGTTGATGGGAAGCCTCATCTCGGAACTGATAAATTGATTCCATTATTGCGTAACTTCCGAGAATATCTACTTGAACTTGGTGTGAGTTTTATATATCCTTATTCTTTTGAATCAAGATAAGCTGAATGTTCACGGGGATGCAGAGTGTATCACTCCTTTTTGACAACCAATCATGATATTTATACAGGTCACAGTTAAATTCGGAACAAGGGTTGACGATCTTATTGTTGAAGGCCGAAATGTTGTTGGGGTTAAAGTGTCAACTAGTTCAGGCTCATCAGAGTTAGACCACCAAGAATTCAGATGTGATGCGTTGGTACTGGCAGTTGGACATTCTGCTCGAGATGTATATAAAATGCTTCTCACTCATGACATTGATTTGGTTCCAAAAGATTTTGCTGTAAGTATAATCTTATTTTCAAAACAAATCATAGCTTCATTGGCAAGTACGATATTTCATCCATAGAAAGGTGCCATTTATTTGGCTTAGCCTTGCATTGTGCTCCTTTTGTGATTCAGATTTCTGTTGCTAATAGGTTGGTCTCAGGGTGGAGCATCCTCAGGAACTCATAAACAACATACAGGTCAGCGACATGCCTATATGGTTCTTTTTTGTTTGTATTGTTGTGTTCAGCTAATAAAATTTACTTTTAATAATTTCTAAGCGTTTATTTTACCTTGGACAATCTTTTTAAGCCATCCTTAGATATTCCGGGGCATCACTTTCTAAGCCAACGTTATATCACAGTTCAATTATTCTTTCTTGTTTAATTCACAAGATAAATGGTCTTTATTATGTGGCATAGACCTTTAATCAAATACCAGACACAAAAAGAGGTTTACTCTCATTTTTTGTTTTCTATACATACAATTTGTAATAATTTGCTTAATTATGCTATATTAATATAACGGTTTCTGTTATCTTGCAAATAGTATTTTAACAAAGAGCACAAGGTGTATAGAATTTAATGAATGTGCTTAGCATGCGTTTGAGTAATGCGAATTTAACCAGGTTTTCCGTATTCCTTGTTTTAGTATGCAAAATTGGCAAGTGATGTTCTTAGAGGACGCGGGAGAATACCTGTTGCTGATTACAAAGTTGTAAAATATGTTGACAATGAGACTAAAGGCCGCTCTATGAATACAGAGGGTAACAATCGTAGTTGCTACTCGTTTTGCATGTGTCCCGGTGGCCAGGTATTTACTCGCTGGCGCACAACTCGGCAAAGTATTCCACGGCCAAATTGCCATTTCCATTTATATCTTGAATTAAGTTACTGAGCAACTCTGAATGCACTTTCTCATGCACCAATGAGTCAGGGCAAACAACCATGACCAATGCATATTATTATCAGACCCTAGATAAAGGAATGTTGCTTTCAATATAAATTGACGTTGTATTTTCATTGTCTACATGCTGACATGATCGGTCACAGGTTGTTCTTACTAGTACGAACCCATCAGAACTCTGTGTCAATGGAATGTCATTTTCTAGACGCGCATCAAAGTGGGCGAACGCAGCCCTTGTTGTCTCGGTTTCATCAAAAGATTTTGAAGCTTTTGACAGTCATGGACCTCTGGCAGGCGTTGAGTATCAGGTAGCGGCTTTCAATACATCGTCGTTCATTATATAAGACCACCTAAACTTCAAACCTTTTGTTCCATGTATAAACTCTCACGTTTTGTTGTATTCACTTGTTGGAAGTTTATTTTGGGTGTTTAAAATGGCATTACACCAGGCAATTTTACATATTACAGTTTAATTAAACATTTTGCGTGTCAACATGATACAGAGGGAATTCGAGAGAAGAGCGGCAGTAATGGGAGGTGGAGATTTTTCAGTACCTGTGCAGACAGTTACAGATTTTTTGGATAGCAAATTGTCAGGTATGAATAAATGAATGACTTATAGGATTTTCTTTTCGGTACATATATATAGTCCTAAGACTCCATTATCTCATCAGCCACGTCCTTACCACCGTCAAGTTATCGCTTGGGAGTGAACGCAGCGCCTCTTCATGAGATTTACCCTGATTATATAACAGATGCCTTGAGGAAGTCACTAGAAACATTCAACAAGGAGGTATTTTAGTATTCTTTCGTTATTTGGAACATAATACATTCATCAATCTTGAATACCTCAGCTGTAACGTTACACTTTTGTGCTTGGTGTATAGTTACCTGGATTCATCTCCCAGGAAGCTCTCCTTCATGGAGTGGAGGCAAGTTTCTTATCAATCACACCATTATTATCATATAGTAACTGCATTAAAATTTAATAATTTCTCTAATAATGGCAAATGTTTGCTAAAGAACAATTGTATGTTTCCAGACTAGAACCAGTTCTGCAATTCAGATACCTCGTGATGCATCAACTTATGAGAGCACGACTATTAAAGGACTATACCCAGTTGGAGAAGGTGCTGGATATGCAGGTGGGATTGTCAGCGCAGCTGTTGATGGGATGTATTCTGGGTTTGCTGTGGCGAAGAGTTTAGGCCTGTTTAGTGAAGCAGTGGAGTCAATTTTAGGTAAGGCTCAGAACTCTGGATCTGCTAAATATTAAGATTTTTGTACAAAAAGTTACCATAAAATCAATTTTGTCTCAAGTTATCTATTTTATCTGATTTATCTGTAGTTATACATACTTTTGACAAATAAAATAAAATAATACTCCCTCCGTCCCAACCCATTTGTCACATTTGGGTTTGGGCACGGGAATTATTGTATTGAGTTGTTGTGAGAAGATAAAGTATAAAAACATGTGAAAGAATAAAATATATGATAAATATTAGTTGTGAGAGTAAAGGTAAGAAAGAAAGTTTTTATTTATGGAAATGTGACAATTGTTTTGGGACGCCAAAAAAAGAAATGTGACAAAGTGATTGAGACGGAGGAGTATGTACTAACAATTAGATGTGTCATACTATACAAAAATGTTATAAAATGTCGTAAGAGGAATTACAGTAAGTTACAGCCAAACAAATTCAAATCAAATTTTAATTAAAATATTAATTTTTTCCTAAATAAAAGGTTCAGTTGTGTACTTAGGTTTATGAATTAGGATTAAAAAACATTATCTTAACCCGTCGTGAGAAGGAAGTGTCAAAACGGGCGGGCGGGTGGCAACGGCGGGTTTTAAATGGGTAGCGGGTAAATGGGTGTCTTACCCATCTTACCCATTTAGCTAATGGGATTAAATGGGCGGGTGTTAACGGATAATGGATAACCCATTAATACCCGTTTACTCGTTAATATCCATTTGCCCTTATATATCCGTTTACCCGTTTAAGCACATTTATCCATTGAACATATATGTCCTTTGCATGATAGTTAAAATAGTTTGTTCACCCCGCTTACTCCAAGTCTCCAACAATAATCGTTTATTTTTATTTATTTTGAATTTTCATTTCATTTTATTTAAAATAGAATTGAGAAAATCTAAAAATAGTAAATAAAGTTAAGCGTGCTTTATTTAATAACTTAATTT
Source organism: Sedum album (assembly GCA_006409495.1). Classification (NCBI taxonomy): domain Eukaryota; kingdom Viridiplantae; phylum Streptophyta; class Magnoliopsida; order Saxifragales; family Crassulaceae; genus Sedum; species Sedum album. The sequence goes on from QZGG01001165.1 coordinate 51,045, forward strand.
CATGAGTAGATAAATAATGTTCTAAATAGTTGAGCATGTCTTGAGAATATGTATGTTAAATTAAAATGCAATTGAATAAGAAAAATAGATATGTTAATCAAAACGTGAGATATGAGCAAATTAATAAACAATCAAAAATAATTTATAATATGATTCATCAATTATATATTTATTTATACAACTTAAAATAATTGATGGATAATGAGTGTTAAGTGTGTAAATGGATAATGAGTGTTAATGGGTGTTAAATGGGTAATGAGTTACCTTATACTAAATGGGTGATAATGTGTAATGTGTAATGTATAATGGGTAATGAGTAATGAGTATTGTAAATCCATTAAGCTAAATGGGCGGGTATGAGCGGATATTTTTAAGGGGTGGGTGTTGGACAGATATAAAGCGGGTAATGGGTAACGAATATTTTTGACGAATCTAGTGAGAACCGATGTTTATAATGCACTTTTTTGCTAAAAAGGCCCCATGCCCAAGACCTCGTTTGTTTTGGTTTCTTGTGGGCCTAAACGCAATTTAATAATATATCAAAAAAATAATAAACGCAATTTAATAAATTTGGAATGGAATGACGAAAATATTTTCGAACAAAGAATAAAATTAAATGAGAGAAAATATATTTTTGGGATAGCAAAAAATTAGTTGACCATAATACTCTAAATCATTGTTCCCTATATACAGTGACCACACGAAAATTTGGACGACGAAAAGAAAGGGGTATTTTGATAAAACGCGACGTCAATATATTTCGAGATAAATGTTCAAGTATATTGACACTCTAAATTTAAATTCGTAAGGTCACATTTATACCAAATATTTTTATCCTTGCTTAGAAAAGATAATTTCAAAAGGCATCAGATTCAGTACAGCTTGTTGCGAGCAAAAATTACGTAGTTTTGATTAAAAAAATTCACTTAAAACTACGTAAAGTTATAATAAAAAATGTCTGTAATTTTGTTCTGGTAGCAAGTTACAGCGCAGTCCAAATTCAGTCATTTTCTTAAAAAGATTTAAATTTCAAATACTCCCTTCGTCCCAACCCATTTGTCACATTTGGGTTTGGGCACGGAAATTAAAGTATTGAGTTGTTGTGAGGAGATAAAGTATGAAAGAGAATATTTGGAATAATAAAATATATAATAAATATTAGTTGTGAGAGTAAAAGTAAGAAATAAAGTTTTCATTTATGGAAACGTGACATTTGTTTTGGAACGTGACGAAGCGGAAGCTTATGATAAATAACCAAAAGCACAAGCAATGCGATTGGAAAGGATAAATCTAGAAAATAACTAGATAATATCAAAAACTTGATTTTATTAAGAATAAAGAGGTGAAAAATACAAGAATAAAATTAACTTTAAATACTGAAACAAAATTATAAGTCTAACTAATTTTAACGATGTGAGATAAAATATTTAATTTAAATAAGACCCACTAGGCCCGTATCAGAATGCTAAAAAAATGTGACAAAGTGATTGGGACAGAGGTAATAATGAAAAGAAAGTAATCTAATTGAATTGTATGTCGAATGAAACCGGGGAATTTCTAAGTCGGCAACGTTTCAATTAATTAAGGAATTTAGCTACAACCTTCGCGGGTCGTCTCGAAATACCAATCGATTCCCTAAACGGCCCATACCGTTAAAATGAACATACTTCTACAACATTCGAGGTCAATCAAGAGTTCCGGACCTACTCGATGCTTCTCCAAAATCAACCTTGTACTGGGTCTCTCTCGACACTTCTCAAGCCGACTTACACACCTGTCACCTGTGCTCCATTCCATCTCGCTACTTTATAAACCCCAACCCCACTTCTCTCTTCCAGATCAAATTCAAGTAACCAAAAGCATTACACACAACAAGCTTCTCACAGACTACAATTTCAGTTAGCGCTTCTTGAGAACTTCAGTTCATATAAGTAATATAAGACAACAAACATGGTGACCAAAACGGAAGGCAAGGCGATCGGCATTGACCTCGGAACAACCTACAGCTGCGTAGGAGTGTGGCTAAACGACAGGGTCGAGATCATAGCCAATGATCAAGGCAACAGAACCACACCATCATACGTAGCTTTTACGGACACTGAGCGTCTCATTGGAGATGCTGCAAAGAATCAAGTCGCTATGAACCCGAACAACACTGTGTTCGACGCTAAGCGACTTATTGGGAGGAGATTCTCTGACCCATCTGTTCAAAGTGATATGAAACACTGGCCTTTTAAGGTTGTTCCGGACCGGGCGACAAGCCAATGATTGTGGTGCAGTATAAAGGTGAAGAGAAGATGTTTTCAGCTGAGGAGATTTCTTCAATGGTTTTGGTGAAAATGAGGGAGATAGCTGAGGCATTCTTGGGTCATTCTGTTAACAATGCTGTCATCACTGTGCCTGCTTATTTCAATGATTCGCAGCGCCAGGCCACAAAGGATGCTGGAGTGATCGCGGGGTTGAATGTGATGAGGATCATCAATGAACCAACTGCAGCTGCGATCGCATATGGTTTGGACAAGAAAGCGTCGAGGAAAGGAGAGCAGAATGTGCTTATCTTTGATCTTGGTGGTGGGACTTTTGATGTTTCTCTGCTGACGATCGAAGAAGGGATTTTCGAAGTGAAGGCCACGGCCGGAGACACTCATTTAGGAGGAGAGGATTTTGATAACAGGATGGTGAACCATTTCGTTGCAGAGTTTAAGAGGAAACATAAGAAGGATATTAGCGGAAATGCCAGGGCATTGAGGAGGCTTAGGACGGCCTGCGAAAGAGCGAAGAGAACTCTCTCTTCCACTACCCAAACAACCATTGAGATCGATTCTTTGCACGAAGGTATTGATTTCTACGCAACAATTACCAGAGCTAGGTTCGAGGAGATGAACATGGACTTATTCAGAAGGTGTATGGAGCCAGTGGAGAAATGTTTACAAGATGCTAAGATTGATAAGAGCAAAGTTGATGAGATTGTGCTTGTTGGAGGGTCTACAAGGATACCAAAAGTCCAGCAACTTCTTCAGGACTTTTTCAATGGGAAGGAGTTGTGTAAGAGTATCAATCCTGATGAAGCTGTGGCTTATGGAGCAGCTGTGCAAGCTGCTATTTTGACTGGTGAAGGTAATGAGAAGGTGCAAGACTTACTTCTGTTGGATGTCACTCCATTGAGTCTTGGAATCGAGACTGCTGGTGGAGTTATGACCGTGTTGATTCCTAGGAATACTACCATTCCGACAAAGAAAGAACAGGTTTTTTCGACATACTCGGATAACCAGCCTGGAGTGTTGATTCAGGTTTATGAAGGGGAGAGGGCAAGGACTAAGGATAATAACTTGCTGGGTAAATTTGAGCTCACTGGGATTCCACCAGCTCCAAGGGGTGTGCCTCAAATCAATGTATGTTTCGATATTGATGCGAATGGTATTCTGAATGTATCGGCTGAGGACAAGACAGCCGGAGTGAAGAACAAGATCACAATTACTAATGACAAGGGGAGACTGAGCAAGGAGGAGATTGAGAAGATGGTGAGGGATGCAGAGAAGTACAAGGCTGAGGATGAGGAGGTGAAAAAGAGAGTTGAGGCTAAGAATGCACTGGAGAACTATGCTTACAACATGCGGAACACGATCAAAGATGACAAGATTGGTGGGAAGCTTGATGCAGGCGACAAGCAGAAGATTGAGCAGGCTGTAAATGAGGCGATTGAGTGGCTGGACAAGAATCAGTTGGCTGAAGTTGATGAGTTGGAAGACAAATTGAAAGAACTGGAGGGTCTCTGCAACCCCATTATAGCTAAAATGTACCAGGGAGGTGCAGGGGCAGGAGAAGTTCCAATGGGAGCTGGAGGAATGCCTGGTGGAGCTGGTTATGGATATGGTGGTGCTTCGGATGGATCAGCTGGTGCAGGACCTAAGATCGAAGAAGTTGATTAGAGAGTTGAATAATCAACACTTAGAACTTATGTAACAAAAGTGTCCAAGGAGTTGCTAAACTCCTTAATGAGCTCTGCTCCGATATGTAATAGCGACAGCGTGTACAACATATTGAGTGAAAATAAACACACTTCTTAATATTGTAAATTTTACCAGACTGGTTAGCAACAGCTAGAAATTAAGAGCAGTTAGAGCAGCTTGCAAATACTACTCTGACTGGAATTGAATTGCAAAATACTAATGTGTGTAGCTTCATATAGATTTGCATGTTTTTACGGTCTCCAAAATACACTCTTTGGTCCTTGTGCTTTGTCCAATCTACTATTGTGAGTTGCTCAGATCCGGCCAGACCACACCCACTAGCCTCTTTGCTACACTCTCCTCCACACCAGTCAGAAGCTAAGAGTCTACACAACAACATTGAATGCTCAATGCTGGTGTGAAGTACTTAATGCAGCTATGGAGTATGAAGGAAGGTTTAGGACCCATTCTTGGCAAGCACCAATTAAAGTTAAGGACACTGCCTGCTTGAGCAAATCTAGCCTATCTATCTGCCATTGTGTGGGGCTGCTATTACAATTTTTGAGATTTTATTTTATTTAAGGGGGTGCAAAAGTGGTAGTGTATGTATATGATGGTGTGTCATAGTATGGCCAATGTCACAAGGCAAGCACCATTTTGGGTAGCTCCTTCTCTCCAAACCCCACTCTTTCCCTTTTTCTCTTTTCTTGGAGTTTCTCTTTTGTTTATATGAGGAAAAGAAGAAGAAGAAGCCTCCATTGTTCATGAAATGACTGTCTTCTTCCTTCCTTTACCTCTTTTTGCTTTTGTTGTTGCTCTTCACCTTCTGTCCTCTGTCTGTGTAGGAGATGGCATGGTGGAAAATCAAAGTTGTCTAATCTGCATCCCCATCAGAATGCTGCATTTCTCAGTGCTGATATCTTCTTCATTGTTAGGTCAGGCTCAGAAATTGGACTTTTTACAAAGCTTGTTATCAGTTCTCTTAATATGAAGCACTAACTTTCTATGAAGCTCAAAATGTGATCTACTAGTTAGTGGCATTCTTGTGTTATTTTTGCTGTTTGTGGTGGTGGTAGTGGTATTGGCGCAGCTGGCTCAATCTGGTAACCTCAAGAGAATATCAAGTTTGGATCTTTATTACATTTTCTGACTAAATGTACATACTGAAAAATGGGTCATTAATTTATCCTTATGCAAATGCAACTTCATATATTGTACTGCTTCTGCAATTTGCAACACCCTTTACTTATCTTCTTGTTTACACCCATTTGGCCATTTTGCTTCTGTAAATGCATTCATTGTTTTTAGTAGAGAGAAAAGTGAAGTTGAGGATCCAGAGATTCAAAGAGGAGGCCCTGAAAAGATTGGTTTGTGATTTGAAACTTGATTCAGTTGACCACACAGCAGTCTTCTCTGTAGGCTGTAAATTTCAAAATCTGACAAGCTTTTTCTGATATTTTAATTTCTGGCTGTCATTCTTGGGAGATGTGAAGGTCTTTAGTTCTACAGTATCTTAAATTTATGTTTTTTTTTTGATAGAAAGGCCGAAAGGCCACAGTACAATCCGAGGACTTAAAAGACTAACAAAAGTTAATCTGACGCAGTCTAGTCTAAAAATGTAGAGAAAATAAAATAAGGACTAAACCGAGTACTTTGCCTCGGTAAGTACAAAAGAATGTATAGCTAACTGAAAAGTAAACGTATGTTCAGGATGATCGTCTTCCGAAAACTCTGTGAAAATAAGAGATGATAACTTTAAACTTCAAGAAGGATAGTCTCGGAGGAAAAACCAGTCTGGACTAAAGCGCATTGGTTCAATTGATGTAGCTCAACTGGTGCCCAGTTTAGCAGTGTAACTTGGTCCAGGTCCCACCTTGTTTTCTGAGATGTCTTGGCTAAAAAATTACCAACACATCAATTTCTACCTGTCCACAATCCTTAGAAAAATGCTAAGTGTACCTAGGTACTTATGGAGCTTTGAAATCTATGATTAAGTACAAAACAAGAATGTTAGAATATGCATGAAGTTATAACAAACTTATGAGAGCTCAGATGCATAATTTTTGGGAGGATTTGTGATAGAAAACAAGGATTAGAATGTTGAAAACTTGAAATTACTATTGCTTCACACTTTCCAAGTACCACTTGTATGTATCGATGAGTCCGTCTTTAAGGGAAACCTTTGGCACCCAACCAAGTCCTGCGAGCTTCGAGCTATCCATGAGTTTTCTAGGGGTTCCATCAGGCTTTGATGTGTCCCAAACCAGCGCACCACTGAATCCAACCACTTCCTTGACTAGTTCCGCGAGTTCCTTAATCGTGACTTCTTTACCACTCCCGACATTAACATGCCCTAATCCACTGTAATTCTCCATCAAGAAAATCACAGCATCAGCCAAGTCATCGACATGTAGAAACTCCCGCAATGGCGATCCAGTCCCCCACACCACGACTTCTTTTGCATTGCTAACCTTAGCTTCATGGAACCTTCTCATCAATGCAGGCAACACGTGTGAATTCTCCGGGTGAAAATTATCATTTGGACCATATAAATTTGTAGGCATTCCTGAAATTGCATCCCAGTTGAACTGCAACCTGTATGCCTGGCACATCTTAATCCCAGCTATCTTTGCCACAGCATACCACTCATTAGTCGGCTCCAACGGACCAGTTAGCAAAGCCTCCTCGGGTATTGGCTGAGGAGCAAATTTAGGATAAATACAAGAGGACCCCAAAAACAAAAGCTTCTTAACTCCATTCCTATATGCCGAATCAATCACATTGGTTTGAATCTGAAGATTAATGGTGATAAAATCCGCAGGATAAGTATTATTAGCATGAATTCCACCAACTTTCGCAGCAGCCAAAATCACATACTGGGGTTTTTCCACAGCGAAGAAACTCTCAACATCCACTTGACGAGTCAGATCCAGCTCTTGATGGGTTTTCAATACCAGATTAAAAAAACCAAGGCTTTGAAGCTTCCGCACAATGGCTGATCCAACCAAACCTCGATGACCAGCTACAAATATCTTTGCTGATTTATCAGATCCAAAACTCCCTGCCAAGCAAATAATAACCTCTAATTACAATCCAAAAAAAACTCACATACACATACAAACTACAATTCTGCATTTGGTCTAAATTTTCAAATTTGCCCTACATCTGAATTCACCCAAGATCGAAACTTGCAGCAAAATTCATCTCCAACACACTTAAACGTAAAGATCGAAAATTGGCCACAAATCCGAATTCCCAAACATATCACAATTCTCAAACTGATTGTCAAATATCGAAACTTTCACTACAATTCGAACAACGAAAGATGAAAAAACCCATACAGAATCATTCAACTGTAAAGAAAGACGATACCTGAGTCAGATTCGCCCATTGCCGGAGACTGATCAACCTTGCAGATCCGCTAAGGGTCCGTCTTCTAGATAATCTGCGCATCTATTGATCATACATTAGCGACGACATTCTTCGTCCAACATTCGTCGCTAAAAGGGGTTGCTCTAAAAGAGCACTGCCTTATAAGGGTAATACGGTAATTGTGCGACAACAAGAAACCCTAATTCTTGTTCGTGTTAATTCAATCGGAAGGGTAAAATCGTCATTTGGAAAATCAGCGAAAGCCTAAGTGAGAAGAGAGGGAGGGGTTTGAGGAAAGTGCAACAATGTCGTCGTCGTCCGCAAAATCAAAGAAGAGAGAAAAGCGAGGAGAGCTCGCCGAACTGAAGACGCTTGGAACTCAACTGCTGACGTCACGCGCTCACGTTAACAATCTTCCTCGAATTTTGAACTACGTTAACTCGTTGTCACCGCCGGAGCTTGTTCTGGAGGCGTTGCTCTCCCTTCACTCGTTCTTCGCGCCGGTGTTGCATGACTTGCCGTCTGTCGTTGCGAATGCGTCCGGGAAGGAGAAAGATGAGCCGGAGTTGATTTACAAGACGTGGCTGAGGTCCAAGTTTGAGGAGTTTGTTAAGAAGTTGATTGAGATATGCGTTGCAAGCGAAGCTGATGAGACGCTTAAGGTTTCGTTAGATAGTTAGATGTCAAGAGTTTTTGTGTTGTTGAGTATGAATTGGTTTTGATTTTGGAGTTGTTGGTTAGGAAGTTGTGTTGGATACGATCATGGAGTTTGTGAAGATCGGCAACTCTGGAGGGTTTTATTCTGCTCTATATCACAGGCTGCTTCAGAATATTGTGAGTCTTCATCATTGTGAAATGAGTTATGGTGTATTGTTGATGTGCTTATGATGTGGTGGTGGGTCTTCTTGATGCAGGTCATGTCCACTGTAGATGAGGAGTTTATTATACAGTGCCTTTCGTCCAAATATTTCAACTACATTGATGTCAGGTATTAGTTGAAATTGGAGACAGCTTGATGTATTGTTTCGACCTGTTAATGTTAGTGTTAGTGGCTGAATGCGAGAAAGGCTTCTTCTTGTAAATGAAAAGGGAGTGTAATTGTAAAAAGTTATTTTATGTCAGGTATTTTACCTACATTAGTGTGGAAAATATTGTCAAAACTCTGGAAGCCAAAAATGGTGCAGGTAAGTTTTAATATCATTAATCATTGACTTAGACATGGTCATATAGGTGTGTTCCATCTAAATCTCTCCTCGTTTAATTCTTACGTGAAGGTGAGGGGAGTGCTAACAGCAGCGACGATGGTGAATCAAGTAATAGGTGGGGTTGAAGATTAATCTTTTGATTCAGAGTTTCTACATGTAACTTTGTTTTCATATTGTTTGAATCTTCCGCAGCGCATAGGAATATTTGGGATTACACAACTCAAACCACGTTGCCTTATCTCTTTTTTGCAGTACGGATATCTGTATACGTAAAGTACATAGTATTCTCTCTCAGATACCTCCTGTTCAAAGCTCTGAAGAAAATTCCAACCCTGTAATGTGGAGTGATTCAGGTACATGTCCCTTTACACGCATACACATTCTTTCGCTGGTCTTTACTTCTGGATAGTTTGTACAAGAAATGAGGCGTCTGTTAATTTTGAGATACAAGATGTGAGGCGTCTTTTCAAAGCTTATAGTGCGAATATGATTTATCAGCCCTCAAATGTAATTATGAAAAAAGATTTTGGTGTTGTCTGTGATTTTATCATATCATACAAATACTTAACTATGTCTTTTGTTATACAAATGGATGTCAGGTGGCGCACATAACAACTCAAAGAAGAATAGCAATGTAAGTCATTGCTTACCTGCCCACCAGTGTTCTGTTCTATGCATGTTATATTATTCAGCTATTAATATTATCTAAGTTTTATACAATCAGGTCTTATCTTCAGAAAAACTTTTGAAAAAAATGAAGCCAAAATTCTCTAAAGCTTGGTTATCATTCCTTAGGCTACCTCTTCCACTTGATGTGTACAAAGAGGTAATATTCTATGGAATAACTTACTCAATTGTCTATTTGTTGTATGCTCATTTCAATGACCATAAACTATCACTTACACAGGACCCAGAAGTAAATTGATTTGAGTAAACTGATAAACTGCTGTTCAACTATTTATTGAAACTATTAGCTGGTGCTTTTGTTAATGTTACAGATTTTATTTGTCTCTCGTTATGGAACTTGATTCTGTTATAATTGATTTTCATATTTCAGGCGAACCACGATACAAGATGAGTTGCAAATCTTACTTAAAAACTCCATATGTTTCAATGTTGACTAATTAGGTCTCGTTCCGCCTCGTTTTTACAGGTTCTTGTCAATCTTCATCAAACGGTCATTCCTTATTTGTCAAAGCCTGCAATTCTATGGTGACTACTTAAGCTTTGTCTAACTTTGTTGTATATTCTGTGGCATGTACTGACATTTCAGTTTATGTATTTCAGCGACTTTCTGACTAGATCGTATGACCTCGGTGGCGTAATCAGTGTGATGGCACTTAGCAGTTTGTTCACCCTCATGACACAACATGGATTAGAGTATCCAAACTTCTACGAGAAACTTTATGCACTTTTGGTTCCTTCTGTATTTATAGCTAAGCACAGAGCCAAGTTTTTTGAGGTATTTTTATTTTGTACACATTATATTTTCAAGCCAATGATTTCCGCCATAGTTGTTTCATAGAAATGTTTCATTTAAATTTAATCTAACTACTTTTTTCTCGACAGCTTCTTGATTTATGCTTAAAGTCGCCTCTTCTCCCTGCTTATTTAGCAGCATCCTATGCTAAAGAAGTTGAGCAGACTGGCGCTCTCTGTCCCTCCTTCTGGATCGCTGGTTATCATTGCGTTGATCCACAATCTTCTAAGGCGGCATCCTTCTATCAATTGCCTGGTGCATCGGGTAAGTTGCAGCTTTTGTGTTGCCATTTCATTTTTTCATGACAGTATAGAGATACTCTGTAAGCAATTAGTCAGAGCCAGAGAGCGAGAGCTTTATCTCAAGTTTGTCAAATTTATGCACTATATTGATATTAAAAACATTTACGGTGTTATTGATGTTTTGTGATTTCCTATGGCCTTTTGATGCTTCAGGTAGATGTTGATGAAACCAAAGAACATGTATTGGATGCCGAGAAGTTGAGTAACAATGCTCAAGATTCTAGTGCCGTTGCCGTTGAAAAGACTGATAAAAGACCAGGTGTTGATCATTTCAACAATGAGACACTTGACCCTTCAAAAACGTGTGCCATGAGTAAGCTTTACCCCAGCTTTTCTAAAGCTTATGTTTTTAGCGCACTCAGGCTTTTAGGTGCGTATCTGATAATAATAGATGTCTGCGCTCATGCAATTGATTTCTGAACAGGAAGTTCACTTTGGGAAATTGACACACTTCGTCACCATTACTGCCCTCCTGTTTCGAGGTATGTGCATGTATCCATACCTAACATCCACGCATGCAAAAAGCATGAATATATTCCTTCAAGATCATTTCCCTCCAGTTTCATTTTTTCTCAGTTCTGATTCTGTACTCTAACTTCCAGATTTGTTCTGTCACTTGAGAATGATTTAACTGTTAGAGCAAAAACCACTGAAATCGCCGTGAAGGATTTCAGTTCTGGTTCATATGCTACAATATTTGGCGAAGAGGTAGGGTTTTACCGTTGTAACATTTTCTTAGTCAATCGTCTTTTTTTTCTTAGTCAATCGTCATCAGCTAAATTTCATACTTTGTTCATGCCTCAATGTTTGTTTTACCTCATTGTAGACAAAAACTTCTTGATGTCTGTTTTGTTAAAAATTCATCATTGTATTTTTTACTCCATTTGCAGATGAGAAAAAGAGTAAAACAAGTACCCACCGCCTTCTACAAAAATATACCTTCATTATTTGCCGAATCTGACTTCCCTGGTTGGACATTCAAAGGTGAGAAAAGCCAGAAGAATGACGAAAATGAACCGGTTAAACGGCAGAAAGTCTAGTAATCGTGAAGATTTTGTGCTCCAACTGTTATGTTTTCAATCAATTGATACCACTTAATTAAATTGTAAACTCTCTCGCGACATCCACTGTTTTTATATACTACAAGTGTTATTGCATTCTACAGTATGGTTGCATCCGACAAACATTTGTACTAAGTTGTTATTCATACATAAAAACTAGGTAACATGACTTAGCTTCAGCTAGTACTCATATCTGTAAACAACAAAGTGAAGTTCGTATTCCACAGGGTTTAAAAGCATAGTTATTTAGACGGATGTCAAAGGTTTGGTGGTCGCTGCGAGGTGGCTTACGTGAGAGAGTTTGGTGGGTGGTCCGTTTTGGTGGTCAGTGGTTCTCTCTTGGGTAGCGACGGCAGCTAGTTTCCGAAGTTGAGTTTTCACCGTCGTCGTTGCCCGATGCTCTGCTCCTTGTGTTTGCTTCGTCAGATGTGCTGGTGGAATTCTGTCGTTTGTTTAACAGATGATATTGGACGGTGCTCTTCTCAGCTTTGTTGTCTCTGGATCGCTGCAGTTCAGTTGCCGTTGCGTTTGCATGTTTGGTTGGTTGGGTGGTGTAGTGCCTCCTGCTGTTGTTTGTTTGGGGTTGGGTTTTCTCATCTCCGTCGGCTGTTTTTTTGTTGGTTGCTGCCTCTAGTCGCGGAAGCTCTGGGTTGCCTTTGGTTCGGTTTTGTGGTCGGTTGGCTGGATGGGTTTCGGTCGATTGGGGGTCAGAGTCGCCGTCTCTGTTACGGCTTGGGGGATGAAGTTTCTCGTCAGTTGCTGGGTGTCGGTTGGTCTTGGTATTGTTTCCGTGTCGTCTCCGCTCAGCTCCGCCATGGTGGGTGAGGCTTGGCTGCGCTGCTTTCGGTCGACAGCTCCGCTCAGCTAGCTGTCCCTTTTATGCTACACGTGTCCTCTTTGCCACACGTGTCCTCCCTCTCACCTGGCTGTCAAACGTGTGCTCCGAAAATATCTTTGTTATTAGTACACGTGTCCCCACTGCCATTCGTGTCCTCACGTGCTTGTTGCCGGTTCGATTGGATCGAGCTTCTTCATTACTTGACATCATTGGTGCAGTTAACTGAACAATCGATTTCAATTAACTAAACCAATTCATATTAGTCCACGATTGGTTTTCCTCCGAGAATATCTTTTTAGAAGACCAACGTCATTATCTTTTATTATCACTGCGTTCTCGACAGACGGTCATATTGGGCGTACTTTTACTTTCTAGTTCACTACACATTTTTTGTACGTACCGAGACAAAGTACTCGGTTTAGTCCTTATTTTCGTTTTATATATGTCTAGACTAGACTGTGTCAGATTAACTTCAGTTATTCTTTAAGTCCTCAAATTGTACTTTTGGCCTTTGGCCTTTCAATAAAAAAACAGAGTTATTTAGACATAATAATACCATGGAATCACTAGAGCAGAATGTCAATAAAGCCTTGAAGCAGAGTTATTTGTACTAAGACTTTAAGTATCAGATAGTTTGGGGTGGTAGGTTGGGGTTCGTTTGGGGGTGGTTGAGTGCTGGGTCGAGGCTGGCGTCGGCGGTGTCGGTTGGAAAGTTGCTGGGTCGAGGCTGGGCGTCGGCAGGCGGTGTCGGTTGGAAAGTTGCTGTGTTTCTACCACGTGTCCTCTCTTCTTTCTTGGCATGTGTGTAGCTGATTATGCATGTTGTACCATCAGTGTAACATGCTTGCATGGACGACGTGTGTTCATTTTAGACTGTTGTTTGGACGCGTCGATCAATTTTTAGTCCAAGTCTGCTTCCCGTTCGGGACTATCTTTTTTGACGATTCAATGCATCATCATTTTAATATCACTGTCGTCTCGGACGATAGTATTCTTGGACGTACTATTCGGACCGTTCTGGATCGGAATCTTCAGGCTATCTTCCTAAAGTTCAACGGCCGTATCTTTTGTATTATTAACGCAGCCTGGAGGTTCTGTAATTTCAGACTGATCAGCTAGGTCGTGCTCACTCGCTTTCTGTCATTATTCGTTCGCGCATTCTTTGGTACTGAGGCAAAGTACCTCGTTTACTTTACGTTTATTGTACTATCTTTTTTGTATTCGAGGTCTCCATTCGTTAGTCGTTTGGGATTAAGTCCTCTTCAGATGTACCTTTCAGAGTTGTGTACTCTGTTTATCAAAAAAAAAAAGTATCAGATAGTTTTTAACTTCATACACAACTCCACCATTGCTATACGTCCACAGTGTGACTTTCTTCTTATATAAATCAATGGCCTGCCTTTGTTAAGGAACATGATACAAACCCATCACACAACTTCTAACTCCCCCCTACAAAAACAAATAAAACCCTTCGACACACACTCAAACTGGATAAAGACTTGTGGGTTTCAGTGACACTCATAAATCAAATGCCAAATTGCACACATACATTTTATTGGATGTGAGATTCTTCAAATATCAATCAACAGTCTAATATACTTTTTGAATGGCAGTAGCCAAACAAAAAGTAAAAAAACAGATTTGGTGAGTTAAGTTAGTATTTACAACCCAAAAAATCAAATAAAATGAGATGGTAGAAACCTGTCAACAGCCACTACCAGTGGCAACATATTGGTTTAAGTGAGCAAAGCCAGGATGAAGAGGAAGAAGGCCTTCGACTTTCCGCATTCGATGCTGAACGCCTCAAGCCAGGCCTTGAGCATTTAGCCAGATGGTTTCCATTGACTCTGCTAGGTGTCACAGGAGGTCTAGAGTCCGAAACACACATGCAGAGCGACGAGTTGATTTTCATTGATGGGAACTTATGACAGTTCAATACGCTGAAAGATGAATTTGTGCTGTGCGTGCATAATGGGGCCGTAATGGAACTGGATTCTGGGATTTCCCCGGTACATGTGCAGAAAGATAGTGACATGCTAGTTGATCGAGTGATATCTTTTGGTACTGCTGTTGTCCAAGGAAGCTTGGTGAATGAAACTATTCCATGGCGACAGAGGGGGCAAGCTATTGATCCTGGAGGGCCTTTCGCGACTGCACTGGTGCAGTGTGTCGAGCAGAGGTATAAAGCACAATGTGTGCAGAACTCGTGTCCGCAACCTGAATGTTGAAGTGTGGATTAAAAAATCTATTTTTCAGCAAGTCCCAATGGATAGAACTGAGGGATTGGAACAATTTGTGAAATAAACAGATACCTTCCGCAGCCACAGTACAACGTCTCTCCAAACAAACCACGCATGGATCTTGGCAAGAGGATAAACAGTCACTATCCCTCCAACCACATTCTCTGTGAGAGATTAAGGTGAACCACGGCGAATCACACGATTAGGAACGGAAGTTGACATGACTCCATTGTATTTGCTCTGATGAATCAAATTGATACTTAAATGAGATAGCAAAAAGGAAACTCACCGAGCAATTTGTACTATGCTCATAAGAGGAATAGACAGATAAGGAGAAGGAAGAGTTTGAGGGCTTTGTCGCCGAGTGCCAAGTATTTCCTCAAGCCCAGCTTTATGCCATGCTTTTGCAACCATCAACGGAGTCCATCTATATAAACAAAATTTTAATAATAGGAAAATACTCGTCAGTGTGACTACATAATTTATGTAACCATGAAGCAGTAGCTGCCAATAAGACAAATTATGTTTATGTAATATAGTTGCACTGTAAATTGCGTAGTAGTTGAGATCTTACCCGTTAGCATTTTCAGCGGAAATACTTGCACCTCTGGCAATCAGCAGCTGAGAACACGATTCGGAAAAGAAAATTATCAGTATCTAATAATTATAACCATTGGAGATGCACCAACTCGTAAAACAATGGTGAATTGACTAGGGTAAGGTATGTACTTGGCAACACTGCGCATTTCCACCACATGCTGCGTAGTGGAGTGGTGTACTTCCAGCCCCTGCACAATGATATAAATCTTAGCGTCATTGCCAAGAGATGTAAGGTGGCACATAAAACTTTCCCAGGAAATCACAAATGAAATGGATGTTTAACATCATGATCAAGTTTTCTGTCAACGAAATTACCTATCAAATCAATTGTCGTTCCATCCTCAACAGTTGTTTCAGATATAGAAGCACCCAGGTCTAATAACAATTGAACGCTTTCTGCATGGCCATTTAGTGCCGCCATATGAAGTGAGGTGATACCACCATCAGCTGGTCTATTAACTATCTCATAGAGCATGCTGGAATATAAAGGAACCAAGCAATAAGATAAAAATAAATCATAGATTTCAAAATTGATGAACTTAGCAGGAGTCAATATCAACAACATTGACGCTACCTCACATTGAAGTCCAAAACTGAATCTCCCTTCTTAGGCTTTTTCTTAATATGATTCCAAAACTTGGGCTCACTAGGGATGTAGTCTGCGAGCAAAAGGCGGATGCATCGAGTATGACCATTCAGAGCGGCTAAGTGAAGTGCAGTACCTCCATTTAGATAATCTGCTCGGTGAATCTGAAGTTGGATTATTATCAGTTTCACGTCTTGCACCACAAACACCTCACGTCTAAAATAATTATTTAGCAAAGAACAGAATCTCACATTGGCATTAAAGAGGATAAGAATCTGAACAACTTCCCAGTGACCATATTGACAAGCTTGCATCAGTGCAGTCTGTCAACCAAGTTGAACCTCGTTCAAAAAGTCATTATAAAAATGATCACAAAGAGAGTGCGAGCATTAATATAAAAGGATTGGAAGGTTAAGAAATGGGATATGGATTAGTTACCTGTCCGCGATAGTTCCTGAGATTAATGTCCACACCAGACTCAACCAAAAGAGTGACAATCTAATATCGAAAAACAAAACTTATCATCACACTATTGATAAAAAGAATCCAACAAAATCTGATAGTCGTAGTCAGAAGCTTTTTTGTTTTCTCTGGAATTTAACTAATACCTCATGGTGGCCTTGAGCTGCAGAGTAGTGTAATGGAGAATTACGAACCCCAAAAGTGGAATATCGCGCAAGGCGGGGATTGTAGTCCAACAAAGCCTTGGCTTCCTGAAAATCTCCATCTCTGGCAGCAGAGACCAGACGCTCACCAGAAGCCGAGCAACCAAAAGAATTACCCACAATGCTAAAAAACTTCATGATGGCCGACACCCCTCGTTCACGAATTACAATATCATAGAGGACTAGTATTCAACAAGTCTCAACCATTCACACCGTTCGTGAAATGAAAAATTATACCTAACACGCCCTCGTTTCTACCAACCCAAACAACTCACAACAGATGTAGTCTTGGAGTCAAAATTTTACTGACCTTCCAAAGACCCACGAAGACAAGAAACCTTAATTATATCTCAAATGCCCAGCAACAATGGCTCTCTAAAACTTGTACAAGGGAATTAACACTTAAGAAACTCAGCACAACAACAAAACTGCCAACAATATGAACAACAAAATCAAATTTTCTCTAGGGATCCCTTTCCCCAAATTTAGCTTCAGGAATCAAATCTATGATGACCCACTTAAATACTTTCCTTCCAAACCCTCAATTTCCAAGAAGAATCTATCAAAACAAAATCTCCAACATCCACTTTGCTAATTGATTTTCCCCAAATCTGAAGTAAGAAAAAAATCAAACACCCACCACCAGATGATCAAAAAGATTGAAACTTGAAGCTCACCCACATCCTCAAACGCCAAATTCAGCAACACCCTGGCATTGGGAAGGAAGATTGACCCTAGAAATGGCGTTTGATCATCTCAACAATTTATACAATTTAGAGGGCTGGCATTTGGCAAGTTGTGGGTGTGGGATGAAGAAGGAATGTCAAAGCTCATTTTTTTTTTGATAAATGGTAAAATAATAAATTGAAGAGGATGAGGTTGAGGAGAGCTCAAGAGGAAGGAGATATGAAAATCAACTTGTAAATATTTTTTAAAATCAAAGGTGACAAAAATGCAGGTCTCCATGATTGGCGTTGACTGTTCGGTTGTTGACCACCTCCCTGTCAACTTCAACTTATCTCAATCCATAAATTTTATTTATTTTACAACATTTTCCCTATTTAGACAATCCTCAAATTTAACTTTTCTCTAAAATTGTCACATATATCAAATGCTAAAAATGTTATTTTCACTAATGGTTTGTGTAATTAATATTTATTCAACTAAATAATTGAAATCAGCTGGAAAGACGTACACATGTGAGTTTTTTGCCTTTTAATCCTGTCGAATTCATTTAATTATGTTATCACTGTTATTATTCAAGTAAAGAGTACAACAAGATCCAGGTTTGCATTTTATGTTGGATATGCTTGGTTGGATTCAATTAGTGTCTACAAACATTAGCTGGCTCTCTTTCACAAAGAACTATATACATAGAACATATAATGTATATAATCCACCAATTTATGCAGTACGGTTCATGAACCATATCTTTTTTAATCTTGAACCTTAATATTCAAATATTCTGTTTAAAATGTTGTTTCTTGAAATATTCCGTAGCAGCGATAAGAGGACAATAGATATTGATTATTCATGAGTTGTGACGTCTTGAGATGATCCCCTCTGGATCTTCTACCTTCTGTTATGTAACACGACGAAAACATAAATGTCTAAATTGAATTTCATTCAACATCCAACGAATATGGTAGATCTGAACGACAATTACCGTAAAACTTCATAAACTCTCTCCGAAGTGCCTCTTGTATTCTGTAATTAGAAGAAACATGTAAGATTTTTTGTGTCCATCATCATTACTCAAATCGACATTCAATTTCGAAAAAATAATTGAGGGATTAGTTTTCAACATACATGATCAAAGATAATATTTTCAAATCTCTTTGTTTGATGCTTCCGAAACAGGACGACAGAGCGAAGCGACGCAGCTGATACCCGGTCTTTTCCATTCAAACGAGCGAGAAGCAGTTTTAGGGTCGTGGAATTTGAATCGCCAAAATCGTGTCTAATATTCCGCTAACCAACGTTATCAACATTAGTTGGTCCTAAAATGCCTTTAGTGAATTTTTTAGAATATTCCTATTTGAAAACTAATTAAATATAAATCTACAATAATTTAGAAACGTCGATCTCGATTTATTGATGATGTATATTAATTTATATGTTATACATAAAGGGCATTTTATACAAGATCTCTTCCCTTTATTGTATTTTTAAATTACACTACATATATCAATTATACCCTTCTTCATTTCAAGAAAAAATATGTAACTTAATAAGAACAAGATGAATTGTGCATGAATTACTAGTTGTCCTAAATCACATATGTTTCTTATTTTCTTTAAGTTTTATTTGGTTGGATGACAAAGAAAATTTGATGAAAAATTTTAAGAAAAATATTTAGGTGTGTTTATTTGTATCAAGAAAAATGAAAAAAATAGCAAGGGAAAAAACGTAAATTTTTTCTATCAATTTTTTATGAAAAATTAATTTCTTTTAAATTTTCTCTTAAATTTTATTTCCACTACGCATTCAAACGGAGGTTTCGATATTTCTTCCAAATAAGCTTCTCACTTTCACTTCAACTTTCCAGATACCAAAATAAACCAAATTTTTGATTAATGGGCCTTCTGCATCTGGCCCAAAGAAATGGACATTTGCATTTGCAGTAGTAGCTGTGTTTGCAATTGTTTAAAACGGTGCATTTGCAAAACCTGAAATTATTTGATATAATTTTTTATTAAATCACATATTTTTTTTATTATTAATTAACAATTGAAATCTTATTTGAAAGAGATTTTTTTTGAAATGGATGGTTGAGCGTAATAGTATGCAATTCATGCTAATTAGGTGCGACCACAACATTCTAGTGTGACGGACTGGATCGAATCAGAGAATTTTACAAGTATTTAGCGAGGATTCGAATTCAGTACCTTGCTTATTCTTGTCCACCAACTCGGCCATTCCTATCGGGTTGAAAGGCACATGACAGTAAAATTATTTCCAAAGATGTGTCTTTTAGATGGGATTAGTCTCTTTGTCATCATCTATTTATAGCCGTTGGCGTGTTTGTTTGATGTGTACACTCACTTCTCATAGACCGACCGGACACTGTTGACTCTTGATTGTTACTTATAAAATTACAAAGGCTTAAAAGGCCTATACCCACACCCGAAAGGTCGGTCGTCCATTCCAACTCTCAATGCATCATCGACTTTTCCGGGTCCCAAGTGTCTAACTTCTTAGCCTCTTGCTGAATTTATGCACCTGCACATCCTTGGAGCATTTCTCAATGCATCGGCTTTTCCATGTCCCAAGTGTCAAACCCCTTTGCTGAATTCCACGCACCTGCAGGCTGCATGGCATCCTTAAGGCACTGGTGGTAATAGAGTAGGAAGGTAATACAAAAGTTATGTTTGAAATGTATCACATCATCCTTAATCATAGTTTGCTTGAATGAGGCTCTAAATAAATTAACACTTACTCAAGCAAAGAATTGTAAAAGAAATTATTGGGTACTAACAAACCAGTGATACGGTCATTTTGACACAAATCAAGCTGTTTTGTGCCTCCATATTTTGCAGACTAACTAGCTAATGGCTGCCCTGTCAAAACCTTGGGAGGTCTTTTATACATACTATAGTGTATATATACAACGAGCTACAGATATATACCTGTTTTTATGTTTATGCTATAAAATGTAACGAGATACCTGGATATTCAAGGTATACGTATGTCTCAAACACATGGACCATCCACGATCACCTTGATTTTATCTGGGAGCCAGTCTCCCAAGCTCAGATCATTTGGGGTGTCAGGGTCTAATTCTAGCTGAACAACTATTGATTCATCTGTTTCTGCTTCAATAACTGACTGCATTCTTGTTTTTAGCTGCTGAAAACTAGGAACAAGAACATGTTCTAGCCATTCTTCTAGTCCGGTATGGCCTTCTCGAATTCCTTGTGAAATTTTCTCCAATGCTTGCTCATCAATTTCAATGGATAATCCATTACGTATGATGGACGAAAATGAGGTTTTGATTGAGCTGGAGACTCTTTGGTGGATGAGGCTGAAATTTACTGGGTCGAACACAATGGTATTGTCTATGAAAGTGATCAGCTCCTTCACTGCAGGGTGTAATGTTTGCAAGTGATGACTATCTATTCGGCAACGGTCATTATCATGATCAATAGTGACATCACTAGAGTTCCAAGAAGAGTCTGCTCTTTCTTCATCGGCAGCTATATTTAAGTTCAGGGAAAGTGCCGAGCTTGCCTCTTTCCTTGGTTTCCAAGGTCTATCATCATCTGTCAGCCAATTGGCTCGCCGTTTCCTTCGTCTTTCATTTACCATCAACCTTAACTGACAACGCTGCGAGCTGCAGGCCCAGCGACAAGCTTCTGGTTGAATGAGGCTACATTCCTGGCCATGTTGTCAGGGCCTGAATTTGTAGTAAGAATGAAAATAACACTTCCGAGGCTGATTTCTCGGCCATGTGAATCAGCAAGACGACCTCTCTCCATTGCTCTTTTTATGCTCCCACGAATAAGTAAATCTGCTTCATCTATATCCTCTAGCAAAATTACTGAAAACTGATTTCTTCGAACAGCCTCAGTTATTCGATCTAAAACAGTTTTTCCACGGAAGCTTGCATTACGTGTCCCCTCATTGCTCTTTGTGCCGAGTGAAATCACAACTGGATCGAGGCCACATACGACATCTGACAAAACTGAGGCTATCTTCTTCTTAGCAGCCCTGTCTGGACCTGTAAATAGTAGCCAAACATCAGTCTTTGAGCTACAACCTCGCTGTCTGCCATTTCCTAATTTGCATTGTGTCACAGTCGTTGCCACAGCAGAAGCAGCCTCTTTTTGCCACCAGACCTTCTCAGTAAGGTTTCTGAGTAGCTTCTTGAAAGAGTCTGCATCTAGCAATGAGCTTAGAAGTTTATTAGCCTGCATTTCAATGGAGACATTCTGAGGTTCAGAAGAAATACAACTGATCAAGTCCCTAATTCCCTCATTCAGAACTGCAGCTCTTGTTTCAAGAGTTTCCTTCTGCCCAAGGACCAAATCAGTTCTTACTGGACTTGCAGGCTTGACAATAGCTTCCCTAGCAACCGGTTCAGATAGATGACCAGGCATTGACAAAATAGGGCGCGGTTGTGGACTTGAGTTTTCAAGAATTCTGGGTCCTTGCAACTTGAGAGGGTTAGTTTGGCAGCCTAGCAGTTTTGAATTGTACATCCCAGAAACTGTGAGGGGTGTTGGAGCAATGAAACCTTCAGAACTGAGACCGTTGTGAAACATAGGGTGGAGACGCTGGCATGTATCTTTCCATTTCTTCTTCAATTCCTGACTTCTTAGCTTCGGCACCTGTTCTTCATTCTTTCCCTGAGGTCGCAAAAACAATCAGTTTAGCAAAAATCACATGATATAAAATCCTTTCTAGTCTATATTACGCAATCGTGGCAGAACCTGCAAGGATTGAGTGGCCATAGCATAGCTTCCCTCATTGCCTTTTGTGTTCTGTAGCCAGAAGGGTAGAGATCTCTGAGCTGCTTCTGATTTATCTTCAGATGATGAATCAACAGATGTCTTGGTCACTATTTCTGCCAACTCTTCTTCATACTTTTGAGTGCAATGAGGACAACATTTCATAGAAAGACTGGATTCTAAGTTTTGACTGGCTCGTGAGAAAGAAATATTTGGTATGTTCATCAGGCTCTTCAGTGGACTCAATGATTGAGCTGCACCATGGACATTCCCAGTGACTCCAAGCCTGATGGATATTGGAAAAAGGTAAGAGACAGGGGCATACAAGTTTCATGATCGGAGCACAAACAAAGACCTGATCATAACTTATAATGCTTCACTTACTGGTTGACCGAAAAAAGATATGAATACCAATTTTAACTTGTCCGCCTAGTAATATAAACTGCCACTTGGCTGAAGCAGACCAAATGCACAAATTGCCTATAATACAGTCTAGAGCGGAACATCACGTTAAAATAAGTTATTGCATAAAGCCAAGTTTCGGAACAAAGCATGCTATGAAGATCAAGTTGTCCTACAGTAAATGGTCCAGAACAGAACATAGACAGCAGAGCCAGTCAAGTCATAAAAACATTTTCAAACATTCAGAATGTAGTGAGATGCAACCGGAGTAGATAACATTAAAAACAAAACACTAACAGTCGCTGGAACTCAGAATCACCAGATGCAAGAATTAAAGCACAAATTGTTGAAAAACTGACCTGGGAAACAACCCAGTTTGTGGGGCTTTGGCAGCAATAGGCACAGCTTGGAGATCCCAATCGATCTCCATATTGTTATAATACACTTGACACCTCATATAAGTGTCACAAGTGGCGGTTCCAATCAACCAAACACGACCACCATACTTAACCAATAGCTTCCTGATCTCTTCCACTGCCACTCGCCCTGTCTCACTAACAACAGGCTGTGATGCTACACTTAACCCACCAGCCACCAATCCCGAAGGCTGCTCGATTAGCCACTTCAAATCACCCAAATTCAGCATCACACCACCACAATCTGACTTTGAGATCTGATTGTCAATCAAGATTTCGACTTCATTAATCTTTAGTGGAATCTGACCTCTATCCAAAGTCAAATCTTTCCCCAATTGCACAACTTCCACATTCTTTAAACTAGCATCTTCAGTCATTTCTTTATTTCTGATTCTTCTCAGCAGTTCCTTGACAACAGATTCGGGTTCAGATTCTCCGACCAAAACTGGATTTCTTTTCTTAGTTCTGACCAGAATTTCCAGCACACGCTTTACTTCATCTCCCTTCTGAGTCACAGGCTGCAGGGTGCTAGCACCTCCTTGATGAAGCTTGGGATTAACATACATATTCCGACCAGGAATAGGACTAGCACCAGGTACTAAAGTCGGTATCGTTCGAAGCCCAAATCCAGCAGGGACAGGACTACTAGAGACTGCAGTACCAGAATTTCCTGATAAGCTCAACGTCTTCTCAATTGTAGCCTTCACGGCAGGACTTGAAAAACTAGCCTCACGCATCACCCTACTAACACTAGGATCATCAAGAATTGAAATAATAAGCTGCTCAAGCTCCACTTTCACAGCCAACAATGGCTGTTGTTGCTGCTCAGGACATCCCCTACGCTGATGTGCCTGCGCACGCTTCAACGCAGCCATCAATGCATTAGAAACCGGAGGCTCAGCCTCCACTTGCGCAGCTGAAGGCAGCCTCTCAAGCGCAACACTAAAACAAAGCTCAAGAGCTCGACATTGAAGCGGATGCGATGAGTTAGGATTTGACTTAATACACGCTTGACGAAGTAATCCATTCTGCTGCGCTAATAAAGTGGCGGCCACATGAAGTGGAGTTGTGTGTCCGTGACTCCGTCTACCTGCTTCCGCTATTGAGTGGTTCAACACCGTCGCTGCCTCCGGCGTTAGTGTTTGAAGGATCGTGCTTATCCCTCCTTTCATCTCACTACCTCAAATTCCACAGATCACTCAATTTCAACGAATTACAAACCCTAATTTGGTCAATTAAAACTCAACCAGCAGAAAGAGACAAAATTCAGTAGATACACAACACCTTCCGACCCCTGCAGATTAAAGAAGTTAACAAAATCAGACAAAACTGACCGGAATCAGATCGGAGCGGAAATCGGATTACTCCGGCGGATTTGTGAGAAGATTTAGTAGTACAGAGAAAATCAAATGTAAAATCTTTTCAGCTTTTCAGTGGTTGCTTATCTTTACTTTATTACAATCAAGCCCTCTAAAAATTATCTATTCACAGAAAAGCCCTGTCACTGACTCGCATTGTTGTCCGTATGTCCGGTACTTTGTTTTTTTGAGAGTCTAGCGACAGATCGGAACGCGTATATTTTTTATTTTAAAAATTATATTCATGAGTAATTAATAAATTTTAAAAGTAGTGAAACAGTAAAAGAAGTTGTTTTCTAGAATGTTCTTGAGGCTGTAAATTTTCTGAAAGCCGTTTTGTGGAATGGGACATTGCCTGGTAGTTGCATGATGTAGATAATAGTTTTATTTGGATTTTATGAAAATAAAAAATGTTAAAAAAAGGGGCCGGAAATTGAAGTCGTGTTGGTTTGGGTTGCTATTACTAGCGTGGGATTCATAAATGTGAATTTGGACTTTTTTGCCGACTAACTAAAACAACAACTTGCTTTCAGCTTTCATTGCATTTATGCGTAGCCAATCAATAGGGTTGAGTTTTGATATATGGATGTATCTTCGTTTCGAGTCTGAGTTTGTTCTGTCAGAAATAAACTAATATTTTTGATTGAAAATGAAATATTGAGTGTTATTTTTACTTCAAGTTATGGAAAATGGTGTTCAGCTTGACACACGTACATACATATATCATAATCATAGGGCAACTGAAATTCACATTTATTTCATCTTTATCTTTAGGCTCATGTGCTAGTGATATTTTTTCAATTTAATTGGTAACAGCTGGCTGATGTAATAAACTTTTGGACCTAATCTTGGAGCAGCCTATCGTGCATTATCAGATTGACTTGGAAAATGGGGTCCTCATATTTAATTTGTCAGACTCAAACTTTCCGCAAAATCAAGTCACATTTAATTCCCAAAATTAAAATATTAATCATTTCATCCTATTATTTTTGTATCACTTCCTTAATATATATGAATAATATAATAATGAAACGATGGGCAAAAATTAGGATGCAATAATTAATATTTTGCTTTTGTAAGCATCTCTGTAACGACCCGATCGGGTTGCCTGATCCGAGCCTAATAAGCTTATGTGACCTGAACACAAGCCATCAAAATCTCTTAGGTCACCACAACTCATGACTTTATCTCGAAAAAACTATAATATGTGTGTTGGTAGCATGATTTATCTAGCTAACAAACAATGTTACAACCCTTTATTTAAACTAAAAATTAAGCTCAATTAATCATGAATTTGACTAATCAATTCAACAAATCATTATCACATATTCTTTTAAATACTTACAATGTTAAAAGGTAGAAAGTGATGAAGCTTGCTATTTATGGAAGCCATAGATACATTAGGACAGGCACAAAGGTGTAAAAAATATTAATAATGTAACCACTCTGTTTGTTTGAACTCATTTGATTCGCTAGTCTGATTTATTTAAGGCACAACAATTGATTTGTTTACACATAAAAAGTTAGTAGCTTTGAACATTTCAAAAGTAATGATATGACGAATGCCTTTTTGTAGTTGTGTAGACACATGTTGGAGGTTAGATAAAAGTATTCAAACTTGACTTGTTGGCCTCCAATAAACCATGTAAAAAGTTCCATTTGAAAAGGGTCATTTGGAAAGTTGAGCTTCAGATATTTAATGGGAATGGCTTCATACATTGAACTGTTCTAAAAGGAAAATGTTGAAAATGAAGGTCATCTTGAAAGGGACTGAGTTAGTTGGAATGACTTATTAGACATAATAAATATTTGATGACTTTTAAATCCATATTTTCGATATTTTTATTGTTAACTTACAGCTGAAAAGGTTTTAAAAAATCATTGAAAACAAAAGTCACCTTTTTGTAGAGGTTTGATAGTAAATGGAAGAAGAGGGAATGGAATCAGCTTTGTTACAATGTCATTTTCTTCATTTGATCATGGAAGACGGAATCAAATCTTTCAAGAGGATTTTAGTCATTAATCAATCACAGTTTGATATTGTTTTACCTTTTTTAAAAGCAAAAATTTATGGAATATTTGTACAACATTACACATTAGGAAATTGTCATACAATGGACAAAAATTTAGATGCCTTTTGATAATGAAAACAACATGAAGGCATATTATGCAAGAATACATTTGAGTTTTCATTTGAGAAGATGACACGTTTGGCCTTACGCCATCAT